>OU898281.1:76261109-76297101 GCA_918026665.1 Diabrotica balteata | reverse complement strand
GTCGGAGTCTACATAAAGCGCTACTCAGATAATAATATACACGGCGTATATTCTCCTGGACTTAGTATAATACCGTTTTAGTACGGAGCCCATATTAACCGCTAGAAGTATATATATATATATATATATATTATATAATATATATATATATATATATAATATATATATATATATACGGTCCGTCCCAAACCCTTTTTTCAGTGCGTCATAGTTGTTCGAATTCTCTCTAACGCATTAAGCTAGAAGTGACAGAAAAAAACGTGAGTCGCTTATTATTATACATAGAAATTAGACAATTAGGTATCGTTTACGGGTATTCGCATATTAAAGCGAATTCTACTTACGAACGTATAATTGGTTGGAGTTTAGAATATGCTAAATAGATATCCAATCAATTATGCATATAAATATAATTTGACACAGATGATCCTGATAATGACAGTGACAGTACTTTTACAACAACTGATAAAATGATAATTGCCATTCCAGGTTAGTATTTTCAGACATTTTAACTACAGTGAAAATTAAATTCTGTATTTATTGTCATAAAAATATTTTAAATATTCCGAGATATACCGAGAATGAAAAAAGACTAATATTAAAATTATTAAATTAGTTTCAATTAGAAAATGAGGCTGAGTTATCTTTATTTCAGTTTCTGTCGCTCGCGAATCAGATTGTGGATTCCGGAATGATATTGAGGAAATATCTTAAACTAATACCTTTATGGATATTTATATGTATTAAAACGGTTCTTTTTAGAACCACGACATTTTCTTGAAATGTAGGATATAATTGATACCAGCCACATATCTAGTGTAATCATTGATTTTCAAGAATCAGATTCTGAATGGGATTATAGATTGTTTGAAATATAATATTCATTTTTGTTATTCATAAAAAAGAAGGTAAACTTACATTCTGTATCTTGTTTTTTAACTAAACTCCATTAACACGATTTCATCTGGATATCGGAACTGGTAGATTAACTCAAGAATCAACTGCTTCACTATTTAAACTATTTATATTGTTTTTTTAACTAAACTTTATAACCTTCTTTCATTTGCACACAAAATCTGGTAGAATAACTCAAAAATCAACTGCTTCACTATTTAAACTATTTCCACTATTTAATGACAACTCTTCACAAAATTAAACTATTGGCTGCCACACAAACTTATCAGAAAATTCCTTATCCAAATATGACTGATTTAAATCGATATTATTTTATCGCAGGAATGTTTACTTTGATGCCTTGCAATTGTCAGTAATTTTTTTTACCTTGCAGTCAACTCTTAAAAGATTCTAGGAGGAAGCGTTATTTTAAATAAACATACCTTCCAATTCCCTAGTGTTTGTAATAAATAATAATAAATCCATAAACAAATCTTAGCTAATTAAGCACTTTCCATGGAATGTATAAAATAGAACAGAATAGAATAGAATTATGACAAACTGCTATGCATTAAAAAAAATAACCTTTTCACGTTTAGCCGATTACGATCCTGCAACTGTCAGATTTAACTAAAATGTCATGCAATAATTCTCGACATTCTTAAAATCCTATATGACGTCAAAATTAGTGACGCACTGAAAAAAGGGTTTGGGACAAACTGTATATATATATATATATATATAATAATATATATATATATATATATATATATATATATAATATATATGTATTATTGTGATTTATTTAAAGTCTTAGTGCGCCAAGCAATTAATTAGCTAATGAATTAATTAATTAATTAAAATTATTTAAATGATATGACTATGATTCTATCACACTTTATAATTCTCTTATCTCAGAGTTCTATTCGTGCTTCAATATCTATGCTATTACATGTGAAAGGTAAGGTCCAAAGAATAACGGAATAATAAAAAAACATATAGGATCTAACATTATATATTGAAATAAAATAATGAAATAAAATGCACACACAAAAATTTTCAATAAAAAAAATCTCATATAATGATTCTCAAAATTTTGTTCTACGTACGTGAACCTTCAAAATTAATGGTACAAACAATATTAGTAAAAAACTCAAAATCCCAATTATTATTCTACATCTCCTAATCAAAATATTTATATCTTTTCCAAAGTAATTGTAAAAATTGTGTTATCAATGAAAGAAAAACTGCAGAAAAACAAAACTATCTCTCTCTGATGATGAGTGGTCCAAAGCTTTGTTCCTTGTAGACTATACTATCTGCTCTTAGCCGCTCCCTAGATAATCAGCAATCTTACAACAAATTATTGCAAGTTTATCGTCCTTAATGATCTCCTTCAAATGCGCGAATCGTTCAAATTATGCTAGCTTCTTCTTCTCTCAATAAACTGAATCTCTCGTTGGCCTGAGTGAAAAATGACTCTTGAAATATCTTCTCTTTACGATAAACTGAATCTCTCGTTAGCCTGAACAGTGACTCTTGGAATATAAGTAGAAAAATATGACACAATATTTTACTGGATCAGCTTCTGTCAGATACACTAACTACACGAAAACTCACAAACTTTCACTGCTACTGCTTCCTACCTCTGGGAAACTACCCGAGAACAACGGCCGTTCGCCTTGCACCCTTGGAAACCAACTGACTATCTTTTCTTTTTTTCAAAACTAACTAACGTCTCATTCTCAAACCAAACCTCCCACCTTTTTCAATCTCATCCAATCAAAACGCGTCATACATCTCCCATTTCTTCATTTCGATCACAAACAAATTTTTACCTACAATTATAAAATTTCCGAACATTATTTAAAAACTAATATTTTTCTACCAATTCTTAAAAACTAACAAAAACGTATCTTTCTAAAATCTATTCTATTGTCCTAATCACTGCACTAATGTATTTGGAAAACCCGGTTCAATTGTCTTAAGTTCGCTCACGTCACTCAAATATATTTTAACAAAGAAAATAATTTATGCATAGCTTACGTTTTGTTCAATATAGGTAATCCAAAGATAAAAGGACTTTCATTCTTCGAAATGTTTGTCGTTTATTAATTCGACTTATCTGAATTATTTTAATTATTTGAACTTTGAAATATTTTTAAACAAAACGATATTTTCTTGATTTTACATATCATAACAAATCCCCGCCATTTGATCTGCCGAAAACTCATTGTTAAATTTTAAAAATGACAAAAGTTTTCCAGGATCAAATTATTTCACTATGTTATTAAAATCTACTCATGATACTGATAGATGTCGTGAATATTAAAACACCCCGTATATTGCCTGTCTTTATACGGGATTGGATATGTTTTCGATTTAAATTTTCCCAAGTTTTTAACTTTAAAAATATGTTCATCATTTTTCTCCACTTGGCTTTCTTCAGATATTCCCATTTCTCGTGATATTTTCCATTCTGTAGCTCTTGGTTTATTTTCCTCTGTTTATTTTTTAACCATAAATAGTTGAGAAATTTATTTTCGAAATCTGTCCAAATTTTAAACTCATCTTCTTTGCTTTCATACCATAATGCTGCTCCTTCTTTCAGATGGTTTCTAATAGTTTCTTTGCAATCGTCAACATATCTCACATGTTGCAATTTGGTTTTCAAATTTTTAACAAACAGTACTGGGTGTGTTTTTCTAATATCCCCGCCAAATTGTATTTTCGCCTTGCTTGTTCCATAGGTAAACATTTCCCTTTTTTCCCCGGAATTTTGTTCCTTCTTGATTTCCTCCATTTTTCTTTCTATTTCTCGCATGTCTTCTTGTAACGCGTTTTCAAATTTTGTTTCTAATTTTTCTAATTCCTTTTTCTGGACAGTCTTATTATTTTTCATTTTAGTTTCTATTTCTTTTCTTTGCATCTCTAGTTTCCTCTCTGTTTCTTCTCTAACTTTTTCTTCATTTTCATATTTGTCCAAACGCTTTTCCCTTTTCCTATCATTTTCTTCTCATTTCTGTTCTATTGCTTGTCTTGTTTACCGTTGGCTTTCTTCCATTTTTAGTGATGTTTCTTTTTGGTTTTTCGCTGCTGTTTCATTCATTGTTTGTTTTGTCTTTTCTTGACTTCTATCCATTTTCTTTGATGTTTCATTTATTGTTTGTGAAAATTCATCCATTTTTCGTAACGTTTCTTTGTGGATTTTACCCATTTTCTCGTAATGGAGTTGCATTAGTTGTAATATTTTATCTATTTCTGATGATTCATTTCTCTCCTTAATTATTGTAACATTTCCTTCGTTATCCGATCCTTCTTCAACAATTGTTTCCTCTTCTCTGTTATCCTCCTTCCTTTCTTGCATTTTGCTTTGACTCCTTGTGGTCGACATGTTTATTTTCGTTACTGTTTTTGTCCCCGCCAAATGTGAAATTTTACAACACTCTATATGTTGTAGAACACGACAATATTTCTACCCAATTGTAATAAATTTTCACGACAAATATCAAATATGCAATCAGTAAAATTCAAATAATTCAAAATAAATATCAAATGTACGATTGGTAAAGAAAATAAAAACCAAATAATTCAATAGCAGTAAATATCAACTAACTACGATCAATCAATAAATCAAATTTTTATCCACTGAAAATAATTGTCAAAATACTTTCAAATTCAAATTCCCTCAATGTTATATGTTTTTATCTCTGGATCACCTGTACTTATTCCAGATCTCTTTCCCTTCCTTCAAATGTAAAGCTGCGATATTTTCAAGCCTCACGTTTTGGAAGCCAGTTATTGTGATTTATTTAAAGTCTTAGTGCGCCAAGCAATTAATTAATTAATTAATTCAAATTATTTAAATGATATGACTATGATTCTATCACACTTTATAATTCTCTTATCTCAGGGTTCTATTCGTGCTTCAATATCTATGCTATTACATGTGAAAGGTAAGGTCCAAAGAATACCGGAATAATAAAAAATCATATAGGATCTAACATTATATATTGAAATAAAATAATGAACTAAAATTCACACTCAAAAATTTTCAATAAACAAAATCTCATATAATGATTCTCAAAATTTTGTTCTACGTACGTGAACCTTCAAAATTAATGGTACAAACAATATTAGTAAAAAAACTCAAAATCCCAATTATTATTCTAAATCTCCTAATCAAAATATTTATATCTTTTCCAAAGTAATTGTAAAAATTGTGTTATCAATGAAAGAAAAACTGCAGAAAAACAAAACTATCTCTCTCTGATGATGAGTGGTCAAAATCTTTGTTCCTTGTAGACTATACTATCTGCTCTTAGCCGCTCCCTAGGTAATCAGCAATCTTACAACAAATTATTGCAAGTTTATCGTCCTTAATGATCTCCTTCAAATGCACGAATCGTTCAAATTATGCTAGCTTCTTCTTCTCTCAATAAACTGAATCTCTCGTTGGCCTGAGTGAAAAATGACTCTTGGAATATCTTCTCTTTACGATAAACTGAATCTCTCGTTGGCCTGAACAGTGACTCTTGGAATATAAGTAGAAAAATACAACTTACAATATTTTACTGGATCAGCTTCTGTCAGATACACTAACGAACTAACACGAAAGCCGGAGACAGAATGGCTGTCTCCGGCTTCTATACAACATGTAGCTTCTCCTTATAAATTTTAAAGTGTTTGTTTGTCTTAGTGTATTGTATTTTGTATTGTTATGTCCAAATTTTACATTTATGACATTCTACTATGTCGGATAGGCCACAACTGACGAAATGTCCCTGAAGATGATCTATTGATCGAAAGTACTTGGGCAAGATTAAATTAATCACCGTGTTCGATAGTTGACTTGTATACTCTCAAAGTTTAATTATTCGAACATTCAACCTTATATTGATAAAGAATAAAGGCAAAGGGAATAATAATGATTTAATATATTTACAATTTATTAAACGATGTGTGAGAAAGGACCAAATAATTAGGATATACACAAAATGCTTAAAATATTCTGAAACAGTATATTTAAATTGTATTGAATGAACAATAAATATTTTTGTCAAAACCGTAACAGATCTTTACAAGCTAAATGAAAAATTCAAATAAATTCCAAACGTATAAGATCAGATTACTCCTGCTTGAAGTGTTTTATCGGTACATAATCTGGATCAGCCTTATCAATCTTCAGTGGCGAAAGGGATCTTTTTTTGATATCTTTAGCTTTAATATGGGATACTGCTTCCTTCTCCTTGGATATTTTAGAGATTATCTTTATATTTTTAGCATCGGCAATAGCTGAGATCGGTTTGTGCAACGTTGAAGCTGTAATTAGGTTTTCTATATCATCTACGTCCATTCTCCTCGATAGAGTTTGTTGATTTACTATTGACCCAGGTGTGACCTAAAATAACAAGAGTTTAGAAATTTAAATATATATAATATATATATATATATATTATATATATATATATATATATATATATATATATATACATTAGAAATACTGGATATTAGTGACTGTCGATATAAACAAACAACACAGTTTATTAGGGTTGCAGTCAGAATATTGGCCGGGATGTTCAAAAAAACACTCTTGACTTTTTGTCCAGCATTCGGAATGGTTTTATTCCTTTTTCAACAGAGGATGTTTTTGAAGATGTTCATTAGCTTAGGTGTCAGAACTGGAATGTAGGGTAGGCAACCATAAGTTATTTTAGATGGTAATATTGATGCGTTATGTGTCAATGTCAATTGTCTAATCTCATTGTTATGAAAATTTTGGTTGACAGAAACTTACGAAGGAAAAGGAGAACCGAAAATGAGT
This sequence comes from Diabrotica balteata, assembly GCA_918026665.1. Classification (NCBI taxonomy): domain Eukaryota; kingdom Metazoa; phylum Arthropoda; class Insecta; order Coleoptera; family Chrysomelidae; genus Diabrotica; species Diabrotica balteata. The sequence goes on along the minus strand of OU898281.1, from coordinate 76,290,383 downwards.
TTATTTAACAGCCCTATGGGATAAGAATTCTCTTTTAGTCCCTTGTCCCTGAATTCGATGTGTGACAGGTTGATAGCCCTAGTTTTTAGAGCCAAAACCAAATTTGTTTTCATCTTAGATGGATGTTGAGACTAAAAGTTTATGAAACGGTTACTAAAACAAGGTTTACGATACCATTCTGTCCTTAGCATGCCATCATTGCCACGATGGATTAGCATGTCCAAAAAAGGAATCATACTATGAGCCTCTCTCTCAACCGTAAACTTTAGGTGTTCCCATTGGGCGTTAAAAGTGTTTAGAACATCAGTTACCTAGTTTTCAGGCACCGATAAAATAAAATCATCTACATGACGTTTAATAAAAGGTATGTGAAAATTAATTACTATTTAACTGGGAATAAACCACAATTAACGATAAAAATACGTTTATTGACGTTTAAATTTCCACTTCGGAAATCGTTCTCAAAATACAAACAGTAAATTGAATTTACTGTTTGTATTTTGAGAACGATTTCCGAAGTGGAAATTGAAACGTCAATAAACGTATTTTTATCTTTAATTGTGGTTTATTCCCAATAAACCACATCCTAAATAAGATATAGATGCTATTCTTAACAGCATTAAAAATAACCGAAACAACATCTCTCCGCATACTAAGATCAGTTTAGATGACTTCATAAGAATATTAACATTTATATTTGACTCCAACATCTTTTTGTTCAATGGTAATTTTTTCAAACAAATTTTAGGCACTCCAATGGGCAGCAAAATATCCCCCATACTATGTAACTTTGTTTTGGATGAACTTATAACAACGTGTAAAGAAAATATACTTTTTCACATACCTTTTATTAAACGTTATGTAGATGATTTGATTTTATCGGTCACTGAAAACAAGGTAACTGATGTTCTAAACACTTTTAACGCCCAATGTGAACACCTAAACTTTACGGTTGAGAGAGAGGCTGATAGTATGATTCCTTTTTTGGACATGCTAATCCATCGTGGCAATGATGGCATGCTAAGGACGGAATGGTATCGTAAACCTTGCTTTAGTAACCGTTTCATAAACTTTTATTCTCAACATCCATCTAAGATGAAAACAAATTTGGTTTTGGCTCTAAAAACTAGGGTTATCAACTTGTCACACATCGAATTCAGGGACAAGGGGCTAAAAAAGTTGAGATATATACTACAAGAGAATTCTTATCCCATAGGGCTGTTAAATAAACTCATGTTCGGTTCTCTTTTTCCTTCGCAAGTTTCTGTCAACCAAAATTTTCATAACAATGAGATCCGACAATTGACGTTGACACATAACGCATCAATATTACCATCTAAAACAACTTATGGTTGCCTACCCTACATTCCAGTTCTGACACCTAAGCTAATGAACATCTTCAAAAATGTTAGTGGCTTAAAAATTACAACCAAAAATGTGAAAACGGTATTAAAGCTTTACACAAAAACACAAGATTCTTTCACAATACAGGAGTCATCGAATGTTGTTTATTCTATACCGTGTACTAATTGTAATAAAATTTACATAGGAGAATCATCTCGTAATTTTCACAGCAGGGTGATATCACATCGTAGTGATATAAAAACCAAAAAAATCAAAGCATGCGCATTGCACAATTGCGCAATTTCGATGATTCCTGTATTTTTGGCAAAAGAAAAGAACCATTCATAACGTGTTTTTTTAGAAATGTGTTTCATAAAATCTAGTACATCTTGCATCAATAAAAAGTCTGACATAGATAAACTAAGCAACATTTATTGTTATTTACTAGAAAAACACCAAAAGTAAAATAAATATTTACCTGTACATAAATTACACATGTATGTATAATATGTTGCATACCATTAAGACAGGTTTAAAAAAGTATAATCACCTTAGATGGGCCTCTAGTATTTCTTGAAAAGAAAGATAACATCAAGTACACCTAATTACATGTTAATTACAGTGTTTTTACTCTCCATTCTCTATGCATATGAGTTAAAACACACCAGTAAAACATGCCATAAAATAAGTTTTACTATCTTTGCCCTAAATTTTAAAAATTTTAGAATGTATTTTGTCCATGATTTTATATTTTAATGTGCGTTATAAATGTTGAGTGTCAATGCTTTTACAAATAATCTAAGCGACTAGTAAGTCACACTAATGAATTGTCATATTTTTTAAATATTTACATATTTGTCTTATTACAGTGTCTTGAAAAAGGAATAAGACCATTCCGAAAGCTAGACAAAAAGTCAAAAGAGTGTTTTTTTGAACATCCCGGCCAATATTCTGACTGCAACTATAATAAACTATGGTGTTTGTGTATATATACATACATACATACATATATGTATATATATATATATATATATATATATATATATATATATATATATTGAAAAAGTTGTATTTTCTTAATTTTATTTTTATTTATAATAAATGTTAATTTTTAAAATATGTGGTTCGTTGTTTAATTTAATATATACTTCAGCTAGCTCAATTATGTGTTCTAAGCAATCTGTCACTGTGTGACGTCGACTCTGTAGTCTCCTGGTAGAGTTCAAAAAGAAATTAAATCAAAATTTACTTTAGACTTTTGATAAATTAACCCAAATGAAGCACGTTATTTATTAATATTGAACAAATTTAATATAAACAATAAAATTCGTCTGCAACTTGGGTTGCCTTTAAAAATTTACAAAAATAGGAATCGTGTAAATCTTAATGTGGTTTAGTGTCGTGACAATAAAAATTTATTACAAAATGTGGAGACTCTCTACAAGTACCTAAAAACTAAATAAATATTGCAACTTTATAAAGTGTTTAAATGAACTATAAAGAAAAAGAAACTGAACACTTTATTCCGCTGACTTTAAACTCGCATTCAAATATAATCAAAATTTCAAATGATCCCCAAAATTATTATCCAACCTCACTTTAAAACAGTTCTGATTTCTTTAAAGGAAACTAACTACTCGCAAAATAATCGGTAAAACTGGAATATCAATCCTCTCTTCGGAAGTTAAGGTACGTACTATTCTATTTTTAATTTAATGATCATTAATATTTTCAATTTTTAAGGCCTATCGCAATTATGTTAATTCATGATTTTTAATTTTCTCAATTTAAATGACATTTCTGTACTCCAAAATAATTTATAAGTCAAATTGTGTCTCTCACTCTCTGGAACAAATTCTGGATATCTCTGCTGTGGAAACTGTGGAAAAACTAAAATTCTAATTAGACGAGTTAAAAAAAACACTCCCGACCTATTCCACAGTTTCAGGGCACCCCTTCGTCGAAAAAATCCTCGTCGGCCTTCTCCAAAAAACCCAATTCTCCGTTGCTAACAGCAACCAACGTTCTTTTTCTTTTCGTCTTCTCTTTTTTTTAAACCATAAAACTGTCCTGTTCTGACACATTTGTCAATCCACATTAATTTCTCATAATCACTTTAATCACATCTAATTTGGGAATTTATAAAAAAAAATGTTCAGATATAAAACTTATTCTATTACAATGCAAATATAATTTATTCTTTTCATCTCCACATCATTGTAATTTCTTATTTAACAAAACCCCTATTAATTTAGCTCCCACAAACTTGCTTGACAGTTTATTTTCTGACGTTTTTTTAAAATTTCTATGTTTAAATATTTTTTAAGAATTCTTCTTTTTTGTTCTTTTTAAGGTTTTAGACGATTCATCTATACACTAGGCAACTATACTATTCAGAAATTATTAACACTATACCAGGTAAGTCAAAATTAATTTATTTAACAATTTACTAATTTTTCTCTCTTTTATTTCAGAGTCGACCCCACATTGTGATGGCTTTATGAAATTCATGAACAACAAACTCATATAAAAATCCATTTAAGTTGTATCCTTTTTAACATTGAAATCATTTCAATATATATATAATATATATATATATATATTATATATATATATATATATATATATATATACATATATATACATATATATATATATATATATATATATACATATATATATATATATATATATATATAATATATATATATATATATATATATATATATATATATATATGAAACCTAGAGCTAAGATTGTGCAAAATGTGTAAAAGATTAAATCTTTTAGTAAAAGCTGCTATCGCTTAATTTGAATTAAATGGCCAAATATATGGCCTAGGAGGACAAATTCGTTAATTTTCCCATGCTCGAATCGGTATCAATAAAGTGTTATGATCATTTCGGCCTATCCCAGCCTTATCAGACACTTGGGCTGATACAAATTTAAACTAGGAAAGTCCAACAACTTCACTACAACAGTGCCACCTGCTTTGGCCGCCGTGGACGAATGATAGGCCGGGATAGGCCAAAATGATCATAACACTTTTTTGATACCGATTCGAGCACGGGAAGTTTAACGAATTTGTCCTCCTAGGCCATATATAAGGTCATTTAATTCAAATAAAGCGATAGCAGCTTTTGCTAAAAATTTAATCGTTTACATATATATATATATATATATATATATATATATATATATATATATATATATATATATATATAATGCGGGATCAAATGTATTGAACAAGTGAATGCAGAGATTTATTCGGTCACAACGTATAATTGTCGAAAAGGTATTGACGAAGAAATGGATATGCGGAGTTCGTGGAATAATTTATTCTAAGCAAGATTTTGAATGGAAGATTAATATTAGACTATTTGTTTAACTCGAAATAATGGGCATGGCGTGATTATTTATTGTGTAAGATAAGAAAATGGTAAATCTGACTCAAATAATCAATGTCAGTTCGTTTATTTAGGGCTAATGGATGTTTAGGAATATGGCACATTTCAAGGAAAGATCTTTTATGATTATTTTGTTTTTTAGTCAGCATTTGGACATTTGTGAAGTCTATTTCATGTTTAGTTGAGATCGCATGGTGTGCTAGGATACAAGAAGGTTTGGAAATCCTAATGTCGCTTGTATGAGAAGTTAGATGACCATGAAGTGAGCGGCTGGTCTGTCCAATGCAGCAGGAGTTACACTCTGCACAGGATATATGATAGAAAACATTATTATGTTAACATTAGTATGTTCTAAGAGGGTCAACGGAGTTTTGGTCTTTGAAAACAATTTTCCTGCAGTTCTGGTGTTTTTTAGGTATATTTTAATGGGTAAGTTCCTGAAAAGTTTAGTAAGCTTATTAGTGATTTGTGAAAAGTACGGGAGAGAATCGATAAGAGATCAATAACCAAATCCATTTAACGACACGTCGTCTGAGGAGCTGAAACTAAACCGAAAGGCATCGAGACAAATTGAAATAATCCTTTACCACTAACAGCGAAAGCAGTATATTTCTTACTCTCTTCATTCAAAAGAATTTGTAAGAAGGCCTTGGATAAGTCGATGGAAGAGATGTATTTGGCATTCTGAAGTTTGCTTAATATAACATATATTCGAGAGATAAGATAAGCGTCCCTATTCGACGTGATACTGTTTAGTTTACGACCATCAAAACAAACTCTGAATGACCCATCCTTCTTCTTTGTAAGTCACAGAGGACTGCAATATGAAGAGGTAGAAGGTTCTATAATGTTTAAGGAGAGCATTGAATCGATTTCGTTACCTATGTCTGCTTGCCATGCTTGAGGTATGGGATATTGATACTGTTTCAAAGAAGTTGAAGTTTTCACTTTAATAGTGTGAGACAATAAATGCGTACGGCCTAACTTATCTTTAGACGAAATAGATGAAAATTTAGAGATAATATCCTCTAACTGTTTTTGTTCCATTACAGGCAAACTAGAAAACTCACGAATAGCACTTACGGGTGACAAATTAAAAGAAGAAATAGAGAACGAAAAGTCCGAACAATTTAATGTGCTATTAAATGCATTTAAAAAATCCATGCCAAGAATTATAGAATTTTGCACAGAAGGTATAATATAAAAGGTAATAGTTTTGCGAATATTTGCAACTAAAATCTGTTTCAAATTTACCTGTAATCGACTGAATGGTACCATCTGCGGTAGATACTTGCAGAGGAGAAATAGGCATAATATTAATATTCTAACAACTGTAATGAATAGGAACCTATTAAAGAAATGTTAGAGCCACTATCTAATAGAGCCAAACAAGAATGTCCTAATATCTCTATTTCAAGATAAGGTCGGTTATCATTATGTTTTCTGTAACAATAAAACACTGAAAACTTTATTTTCAAACTTCCACAAAATTTATTTTAACTATTATCACTACAGCTGTTTCGGCTGATTGCTTTTCTCAAGTGATCTATTTTTGGCATGCGTTTACAATTTATAGTTTCTAATGAAATAGGTTGAGAAGGGGAGATCTGTTTGTATCAAGTTGGTCATTCAGAATTATATCTGTGTTTTTTAATTTGTTGATTTCCATAGATTCTAACAAAGATAGCTTAAGGCCTTTATTTTGAATGTGAAGATTTTTAAATTTGTCAATAAAAGAATGATTATGATCTAGAAGGTGAAGTGCGTATGTCGAATCTGTTTTTCTATTATTGAAAGCCCTTTTATGTTCTGCTATTCGTTTATTAAAGTTTCTACCAATTTGACCGATGTAAGTTTTTGGGCAGTCGCCACATTGAAGTTTGTACACACCACTATTTAAGTGTTTTTTATTTTGGCTCTCGTTATTTTTAATATATTTGCCTAGGTTGTTATTTGTTCGGAAAGCTGGTGTTATTTCTTTCTTTTTTATGTGTTTGGCTATTTTTGTTGTTATTTTGCCTGTATATGTAATCGAGCATTAATTCAACTACAGCTTTTAAAAACCAAGTCAAAGAGTACCTAGTGACCATGTGTCCTTATACATTAGGTGAATATTACGAGGGTGTATCTGTGAATGCCTAAGCTGGAACATAACCAAATTTATTATTATTTTAATTATATGTCTATATTGTACGATTTTTAAGTATTTTAATGTTTTAAATATTTTTAATGTATTGTTTCCAATTTTTGTAATATTTAATATTTATAATTTTAGTTCTGACTTGCTGTAAACCTAGTTGTAACTTACAGTCAAATAAACTATCTATCTATCTACCTAGCAGAAGGTACTGGTTTTTTTCTCTGGTGGTGGAAATACTCATTTCATGGCTTTCTTGTGTAGTTTTTGATTTAACATTTTATTGTTTGTTCGTTGTATCCGTTGTTTACTGCTATTTGCCTAATTATATTTAATTATGTCTCAAAGTTGTATTTTGACATCGGAATTTCTGTTAATCTATGTAACATACTATGATAAGCTGCCAGTTTATGTTGTGTTGGATGGGATGATGAATTGTGTATAGTCGTGTCAGTATGTGTAGGTTTATGAAATATGGAGAAGTCATGTTTGTTTTTAAGTCTGATAATTTTTATATCTAAAAAATTTATGGATTGTTGGAAGTTTGAAAACAAAGTTTTCAGTGTTTTATTGTTACATAAAATGAATTTCCATCAAGTAACGGTCGAATCCATCAATTATTATGTTTTCTGACTAATAACGAATTAATATCAAAATCAAAATATCAGATTGGTCATCCAAATTATAAAATGGTACTAACTTAGACATATTATCATTACTAACATATTTACAAACTGGTGTAGAAAATGGAACTGTTTCCCTGTGCTGATTATGTTCATTATTAAAATTATAACTTAAAACTGGTGGAGATAATCTATGGTCAAGCAAAAAGTCCAGTTATCCACAGTGTGTTTGGCAGTTACTTTTTTGCTGGCTTTGGTTTTTGTTTGTTGTGCCTTGGTCGGTGAGTGTTTTTCCTTTCTTGAATGGGTGCTTTCGAATTGCTGGGCAGTATTGGACCTGTGGTTTCGTTTACTGTTGTAGTTGTATTCCCTGATGGGTTTGTAGACTGAGGAACGCTTAAGGGACGAGCCTCTGTCCGCTCGTTTCCCGAACACTTCAAACAGTTACGTTTGAGTCTGTTGTCTCTACCACAACCGTGACAGAAAACATGTGTACGTGGTGTCATGCATTCATAAAATGCATGGCGAGGCTGACGATAATTCCAACAAGTCAAAAACGAATTCACCACAGACACATTATGTGTATGCGTTTTGGGTTGCCAAGAACGATTTCTAGAGAGATGTGAGTTGAATGAAGAACTAGAAGTAGGTCGAGATGTTGTTGCGGAAGAAGAAGACCAAGATAGAGTTTCCTCTAAACGTTTACACTTCTCAATGATATCCTTAATACTCTGAATATCCATTAAAGCTAAATGCTGATGGTAAAAAGGCAACAGACATTTGACAATGATCTTTATTTTGGCAAAGTCGGATAGAGGGTCTCAAGTCGACTACACATGCCCAAAATGGTGTTAATAAACATAGTGACAGGTTCGTTTGGCTTTTGTTTACATTCGTAAATTTATTGGCATCTTGGAAAGAATATGGCAGAAAATCAGATTTTAATTTCTGAGCCAACTCAGACCAAGTGGAAAAGCTATGACGGTTTTTCATAAACCAAGTAAACGCAAGACCTATAAATAATTCAGCAGAAGCTGCAAAAAGATCATCCTCACTCACACCTCTTGAAATATGAAGACATTCCACTCTCTCCAAAATGGTAATGACTTCATCATGATGACCTTGACCGAAAAATAAAATTCCCCACTTATGTACCTGAATTGGTTTGGGGTGTGAAAACGAATTAACTGCATGAATGGAGTGGAAGTGGAATGGACCTGAATTGTGGAAGTGGCTTCCGGATTTACTCGAGAATCGAGTTCACATTCTTAACTAAGAATTCTAATGGAAATAGAGCGCTTGAAAATTTGTTGCTCCTCATCTGAGCAAGATAGTAAATGAGCACGATGTGAGCAAGACGTGAAATTGACCTGGAATACATGCTATCATAGACAGTCGCTCTAAAATCGGATATCCTTTGAGCAAGGTCCTCCAACGTCTGGTTTATCTCCTGTTGTTGTTCCAACAAAGGAATATCTACAGAAGAAATTTGTCGAAAGCTCCTATTCCCTTGCTCTTGTTTCAGAGCACCGCGCAATGTTTTTTCTCAACCTTGGTAGATTCTTCAAAGGGAATTGCTCTTATCCTCAGCTCATAATCCACTTCCTCGAGTAATAAATGCTCAGCCTTAAAAATACACATGATGAAAGAGAGGGAAAAAAAAATATCACCAACAAACCAAAAACAACAATGTTCTAAACCAAATGTAACTTAATAAAGGTATACCTATACCTTTAAATATAAAAATATTTAAAATAATTTAAAGTTTGGTTTAAACATCAAATGACAATAAGTAAATTGAAATTAATTTTTTATATACACTCATGGACAAAAATATCGAATATTTTGGAATTTTCCATATTTTTTTCTTAGTCACTATTCAAAATAATTTTAGATTACTGATGATACTCATATAGTAGGCTAATGTATTCAACTGGTTTGAAATATTTGGACGTTTATTTTGACGTTTATTCAGCGTCTAGTGTCATTCGTACATTTTATCATAAAACACCTTTTTCACGTAAAGGAAAAATCATGCGAATTCGGTAATTTTTCGTTTAATTTATTAAGTTTAATTACATATTGTTTTGATTTAACTAAGTTTAAAATGAGTATGCCACCAATTCGACACTGCGATGAAGGTCAAGGACCACCGATTGTAATTATGTATGAGGAAGGATATGCACAAAAAGATATCGTACGACGTCTCAGAAGTGAATCTACAGTTTCGAATACTTTAAAAAGGTACCGCGAAACAGGAAATTTTGTACGAAGGCCTGTTTAAGGACGTCCAAGGTGCACAAAGGCAATTGATGTCCTTTTTTGGTTCTTAATTCTACACGATATCATTCATTGACATCGATGCACCTCAGAAATGAGCCATTAAATGTTAGACAACTTAATGTGAGTTCAGAAACAGTTTGGCAAAGATTAAAAGAAGCAAACTTAAAGCCCATACGCCCAGCCAAAGTTCCTCGACTTTTCCAAAATCATAAAACTCGTCGTTTAGAATTTGCAAGACCACATATTCAGTAAAATATCGACAACTTGAAAAATGTTCTTCTCACCGATGAGACCAGAATCCTATTATATAAGCCAGATGGTCAAAACCACGTCAACAGAAAACCTGGAGAACGATTCCTTAGCTGCAATCTCGCTTAGGCCGTTAGTTTTGGAGATGGTGGCATAATTCTTTGGGAAGGTATTAGTGGGAATGGACGCACCGCACTCTGAATAAGTTAATATAAACAATTATTTGTAATATAATATATTATATATATATATATATATATATATATATATATATATATATATATATATGTAGGAAATATTTCTTATATTAAGTATTTAGCATAGTTTTATTTGTTAGTTACGCCACTGCGAGATACCACTAAAACCATATTCTTAAGGCGCCCCAGACAGGTCGCCATCGCGGGGAAAGGGGACAGAAAAATATAGACAAAATCAAACATGCCTGAACTAAAAGGGATTCGATATTTGGCACTCGAGCTGTGAAGGTTAATTATTGTGCAACGCCCGGCAGAGGAATGACAAACGACGAAAACAATTAACGAAGGGGTTGTCCGATCTTTTAATTCGCAGACAATTATCCGTAATCTTGTAATTTTGTGTGTACCTGTAAATACCATCCGTACAGTTTATTGTTATGTAATAAAGACGTATCGTTTGGATCGCGGACTTTTACTCTAACGTTAGTTCCCTTTGAAATAATAAAAGAACTTGTAAGTAAGACCTACAATATACATATGCGTGTGTTTAAATGCAAATATGGTTGTATAAATTAATCAATAAATTTGTCCTCCCCTGTATTCACCCGATTCCTTTGTACCGCTCTCTGCCTCGGAAATACATCTCGCTAAGATACAAGAGTTTTAGTCATTAAGAGCGACAGACGCAACACGCTAGTTAACCGATGCATTCATATTGAATTCTTTTTGTTCGTCGTTTCGTAAAGTAGTGCAAATCATGGTAATTAGCGGTAAGTTCTTCACCTAGTTTTAATTAAACCTTTAAATTGTTTTTTGATTGTTTATTACAACCATGTAAATTTTGATAAAGTTTATTCATCTTGCCAAGGCTATCGAAGGAATAGTTTGTGTTAACTTAATTACTATTAATTCTCGTAATAGTTCATTGATTGTTTAATTCGCCACATTGGCCTATCTAGCCAAATTTGAACTCATTTCTTAAAAAAATATTTTTGTTATATACAAATTTGAATGGTTGGTCTCGTCGAGTGTCGTATTTCTTATCGTTTTGAGGGTTCCTAAGAAACCGGGTTGATTAAGTTGCATCTCTTGTCGAAAACTATTAAATTCGAGGCTCGAGAATAATTTATGAGCCTTTAAAGTGGATATTAATGTGAGTTTTTAAAAGGGGATTGTAGTCGTTTAAATAAAATATCGAATTTCAAATCGGTTATTTCGAGGTTTTAGACCACATTCTTGTAAATTTTCGTTTGTATAATATTATTGGAATTATAGTTTATTCGTCTTCCGGGTTTGGACCGTGTCATTTGTGAGTGACCCAAAAGTGGGTTCATCTCGACGTTTCGCTACAATTGTATGTAGCTTCTTCAGGAGAACAAAGAAAAAGAAAACAAAAGACAGGAAGATGGGTAGTTAGCAACGGTAACTCAGTTACTCAACGCAACCAGAGGCGAATACTAACTACCAAGATGGGCATTTGGTCACAGTAACTCAACTACTCAACGCAGCCAGAGGTGAAAACCAAATGCCAGGACAGGGATTCACGTCCAACAGCTCAGAACACTAACGCGTCGAGAGGCGGGGAGTGAATCCGACGATTACTCCGCTACCGCTCTATTTATAGTCGCGGTGACCTGTCGTGTCGGGACGTATCGGCACACTTCGTGGCGCGAACGTCAAGTAGCGCGCGCTGGCCAATCATGTGGCTGCATCGTGGTAGCGGGACCGGACGGCGGCTCTAGACTAAGATTCCAGATGGGAGACAAGTAGTATCCTTCCTCTCGATTGATATTGTGGGGATTTTTTCGGATCTCTAGAGATTCGCGGATTTTCCTGGAATAAAAGTAGGGGGTCTTAGAAATAATATGAGTTTTTTCGAACAATATGGAATGACCGGTTTCTTGGCAGTGTTCTGCAACCGCAGAATGGGAGAAAAGACCTGATCGAATGCATCTTTGATGCTCTTGAATCCGAGTTTTGACGGAACGACCAGTTTTGCCAATATACACATGTCCACATGAACAAGGAATAGAATAGACACCACAGGAAGATAGGGGCGGTAATGGGTCCTTAGGAGAGGGTAGATATTGTGAGATTTTCTTGGGTGGTCGAAAAGTAGTCCTGATACCTTCTTTGCGAAGAATTTTGCCAATCCTATCAGTGACATTTCGAATATACGGAAGAAAAGCCACAGGGGTATTACCCGAAGATTCTGAATTTGTCGTCCTAGGGTGTAAAGGGGGATGTAGATGTCGGTGTGTAATATTTTGAATTGTGGACTTGGACTAACCGTTGGCGACAAGGGTTTTTTGCAGATGGCCAAGTTCTTGTCTAAGGTTTGTCGGGTTCAGAAATCGAAATGGCCCGATGGATGAGAGAGTTGATCACAAAATTCTTTTGGGCAGGATGGTGGTGTGATGAAGCATGTGGTAACGATTCGTGTGAGTCTTTTTTCTGTAAACAGAGTGACCCAATCGGCCATTGGGCTTGGAGGTGACTAACACATCGAGAAAGGGAAGGGACCGATTATTTTCTACTTCCATTGTGAATTTTATACTCGGATGTTGTGAGTTAAGATGATCTAGGAAGGCAGAAAGGGTATGTTGACCATGGGGCCAGATGATAAATGTATCATCAACGTAGCGGAACCAGACTTTTGGTTTTAAGGGGTAAGATTCTAGGGCTAAAGACTCAAAGGCTTTCATTAAAATGTCAGCAATGACAGGGGAAAGGGGAGAACCCATTGGTGTTCCAGATATTTGTTTGTAGAAGTTGCCTCTAAAAGAAAAATATGTTGAAAGGAGGCATTTTTCCGCCAGATCTGCCAAAACTTATTATTATCATTGGTCAAGTGATCTCGCACAACAACTAGAGAGTCATGTATGGGGATATTGGTAAATAGGGATGATACATCGAAACTGACGAGAATGTCTTGGGAATCGACCGTGAGGGAGGAGATTAAGGTGATGAAATGTGTGGAATTTCGGACATAAGAAGAGGTACGACCAGTATAGGTCTTAAACTGATTCGACAAGTACTTTGCGAGTTTGTAGGTAGGAGAGTTAATCGTAGTCACAATGGGACGAAGAGGTACGTTATCTTTATGGATTTTGGGAAGACCGTAAATTCTGGGGCAGATGGAGTTTTTCGGAACTATGGACTTCTTAACATCATCGGAAAGATCGGATTGTTTGATGGCATGGGAAATTTCGCGTTCGACTCTAGGAGTGGGGTCTCGAGAAATTGTATTATAACAGGATGTATCCCTAAGTAAGTCGTTTACTTTCTCTATGTAGGAAGGAGTATCCAGGATGACTGTGGCATTACTTTTGTCTGCAGGAAGGATTATTATCTCAGAAAGAGAACGGAGATTTTTGAGAGCTATGTATTCCTCACGAGATATATTGGAAGTAGGGATTTTGGCTGTATCAAGACATTTAGCGACGTCAAAGCGGATACGGTCGGCTGAAATTTTGGGAATTGTGCGGAGTGCCGCTTCCACATTTGAAACTATTTCTTCGGTAGGAATTCTGGAAGGAGTGATAGCAAAATTAAGACCTTTAGATAGAAGACTGCTTTCTGCACTTGTTAATTGGTGAGAAGAAAGATTAACGACGGTGTTAGTAAGAGATGAATGAGAAGTAGAAGTGGTGGAATGTGATTTTTTCTTAGATACAAGGGATTGGAATTTCTTTTTGTGAGTTTCGTTGCTTAGAAGAAGGATTTTATCGGATTGATGATAGGAAATGCGGTCTAAAGTGACCAATCATCGACACTAAGAATACTGGAGAGTTCAAGATGCAGCTTAAAAAGTTTTTGGGATTGAAAATTAAGGGTTTTTCGAATATGTTGAATCCGTTCAGGAAGTAGAGATAGGCTGGCTCGATGTAGAATTCGGGAAGAAGATGAAGAGGAAATGTGATGTTTTAGAACAAGAAAATTGGGAACCAAGTTATTATCACGACATCTAGAGAGGAAGGTGAGCGAAGAAAGTAGAGATGAAACTTTAGAGCGAAGATTGGAGAACTCTGAGGTTTTGCGGAATATAACCTCCCCGTAGAGGTTGGTCAAATGAAATGGTAGGCTTCCACGGCCAGAGTCAGAATTATAGTTTATTCGTCTTCCGGGTTTGGACCGTGTCATTTGTGAGTGACCCAAAAGTGGGTTCATCTCGACGTTTCGCTACAATTGTATGTAGCTTCTTCAGGAGAACAAAGAAAAAGAAAACAAAAGACAGGAAGATGGGTAGTTAGCAACGGTAACTCAGTTACTCAACGCAACCAGAGGCGAATACTAACTACCAAGATGGGCATTTGGTCACAGTAACTCAACTACTCAACGCAGCCAGAGGTGAAAACCAAATGCCAGGACAGGGATTCACGTCCAACAGCTCAGAACACTAACGCGTCGAGAGGCGGGGAGTGAATCCGACGATTACTCCGCTACCGTTCTATTTATAGTCGCGGTGACCTGTCGTGTCGGGACGTATCGGCACGACACGACAGGTCACCGCGAGATTTGGAACAATTTTATAAAATAAAACTAATTAGTGTGAAATTGTTTGAGCCACAATATGAAACTCCAGAACAGTTTAGATCGGTAGTAGTTCAACAATCTAATATTCGCTAGCCTAAAATTGAGCTGCCTAAATTTAAGGGTGATTTTAAGGAGTTTAGTTCATTTTTAGACTTATATAATTCGGTTGTACAAAATAACGCAGGCCTAACAGACCTAGAAAAGTTTAAGTATTTGAAAGGATGTATAGAAGAGACTCCACTAAGTTTGATTCGTAATTTGTTTATCAAATTGCTTACGATCAAATTGTTAAACGCTACACAAATGTTCGTCGTTGTGCTGCCGCGCGTTGGGATTTGATCATGGGCGTACAGATATCTCGGTAGTTAATTCGAAAAATCTGGCTAAATTAGTAAACACCTTTTTTGAAAATTTAGCCGCATTGAAAACATTAGGTCTTCCGACAGAACATTGGGACTTTATTATGTTTAATTTACTTTTGTCGAAACTAGACACGGTCTAGTTTCAGACCGCGATTCAGTAAAGTTATTTGAGTTATAAAATAAATAGAATAAAATTCTGTCTTTTAAAAAATTGGTAGAGTTTATTGAAACTCAGTAAATTGCTTACGATAATTTTAATAGTAACGTAAGTGAATCTAAGAAATGGGGCGGGCCCCAACTTATACGGAGCCAAAGTGTAATTATAAACATTCTAATGAGTCAAGGCATAATCGTAGTTCATCCTTTGTAACATTCTCGTCGTCAATATATTGTGCTTTATGTAAACAAAGTCATTTTCTATACAAGTGCTCGTTGTTTTTGAAAAATCTCCAAAAGGAAGATACCAATTTTGTAAAGAATCTCCCTCGTGTTTTAGTTGTCTTAATCAGGCTAATCATTCTGTCAAGTCGTATCCAAAGGCCTTTAAATGTAGTAAATGTAATAGTCACCTTCATAATAGTTTGTTGCACTACGATATAAATCGTTCCAATAGTCAGTCGTCCACAGAAAATACTAATAATCCAGGGGCATACAGGGCAAATATCACATTGTGAGTTTGCTAGTTTTGTAGGGAAGAAAACGAAACAAAAAAGAAAATCTTGCTCGGTACCGTTTTGGTTCATGCGATTTATAGTAAGGGGTGTAAACAGCCCTTGAGATGTCTTCTAGATTCGGGTTCAATGAGTTCGTTCATTAATCGAAAAGCTGCCAGTAGACTAGGCTGGCCTAAACTCCTTTTTCATTTGAAGTTAACGGACTCAATTCGATGCAAACGAAACTAAATCAAGGTCAACTAAGTTTTTCAATCCAACCTCGTCACCAGGAGTCACCGGTGTTTCACTTGGAGGCTATTATTACAGATCGGGTTTGCTCGGATTTGCCTAGCACCAAAATTGACATATCGACGTGGAATTATATTAAAAATTTAAAGTTAGCCGATACCGAATTTAACTGTAGTCATTCTATTGATTTGTTAATTGGTTGTAGCATATTATGTGTTGTTAGAAGGTAAAATTTAAGGTAAAGCGGGACAACCAGTTGCCCTAAATACCGTTTTTGGATATATTTTGTTAGGACCTACTAGCAAACCTAACCTTTCGTCAACTTCGCTTGTTTGTTTTTCAAATAATAAAGACCCACTAGATTCTTCATTATTGAAATTTTGGGAACTTGAAAACATACCGAAAAAACCAGTTTTAAAACCAGAAGACGCGCTGTGCGAGAATATTGATCGGGAAACGCATAATCAGGACATCTCAGGTAATTATGTTGTGTCCTTGCCTTTTCGTGAATCGCTGCTTTGTTTGCAAGATAGTTATGATATTGCTTTAAATAGACTGCTATCATTAGAACGGCGTTTATCTTGCCAACCAAGTTTGAAAAAAGAATATTCTTTTCATATACAGGAGTATATTGATTTAGGTCATACGCAGTTAGTCTCTAATGCCGAAAATAAAAGGGGAAAGTATGATATTCCACATCATTGCGTTGTGAAACCAGATAGTAATTCAAATAAAATTCGAGTTGTGTATAATGAGTCTCAGAAAAGTCCCAGTCTTGGCAAGTATTTGAACGACTATTTACTGGTCGATCCTAAGTTACAGTAGTAACAGTAGTTACAGTAGTAAGTAACATAGTCTCGCTTTTGTTGAATTTTAGACTTAATCGTTTTGTACTCGGCGCGGACATTCGTCAGATGTATCGCAATATTTTAGTCGCTCCTGAACACAAGGATTATCAACGACTGTTATCGAGATTCTCTCGCCTTAAGGAAATTCAAGAATATCGTTTATTAACCGTTACTTTTGGAATAGTATCTTCGCCATATCTCGCTTTAAGAACCCTTCAACAATTAGTGTTAGACGAAGGTTCTCGTTTTGCTAAAGCCGTCTCGCTTCTTCATCATGCTTCGTATATTGATGATTTTGTTTTTGGTGCTTCGACTCTCGAAGAAGTACAAACTTTAGTTGACGAATTAGTCGCTTTATTAAAGTTAGGAGGCTTTGAATTACGGAAATTGTAGTATCCTTGTAATAATACGACAATTACGGTAAATAGTTTTATTTTACTAAAATACCCGCTAAAAGGGTGAACACAAATGTTTATATTTTTACAGCAATTTTACAAGTCCTTTTTTTTAGGTTGACAGCTGACGGTTGCCAGACAGCCGTCAGCTAACACCCTAAGGTCGGGTTCACACTGTCTAAGCTTACGACACTACAATACATCCCCTCACACATTCAAGCGCTGGGGTGGTTTAATATTACGCTTTGGTCGTTCACTTATATTAACCTGACCCTTTTCAGTTGTAACTTCAGATGCAGTCTGAGGATAAGGCTGATCAGCTAAACTTTCATTGATTTTAATTTCTTCCTGTCCCAGAGTCTCATTCGTTTGAGAATAGGGCTCGTTTATTGACTCGTTTAATAACAATTTTGGTTGGACATCCAAATGTATAGCACTAGGCCCCTGATCGCCACTTGACCACTTATTTTCAAGACCTTCCCTATAAACTTTTTCAACCTGATCCTCCACTACATCCGATTGATTCCGCCGAATTTGATTCAAATGCTGTAGCTTATATAAAGAGTATTGAAGACTCACTTTTTGGATGTAATATAATAATTGTAATAGATTTATCAAGTTTGATATCTTTACAATATTGTAATTTGTATCTCATTTTAGTTGAACTAGTTAAATTTAAATTACTACCTTTTGGGTTAAGACTTTGGCGACCATACGGACTATTCTTGGTGTTACTCATATTTTAAACTTTATTTGGCCAGTGGTAGTGACTGTTCGCTTGTTGAGGGGCTATTAGGTCCTATTGTATCTTTACACACCCACTACCACTGTTATTTAGTTTTTGCATTATATGTAAATTGTTAATACATATACATCGATATACACGTTTTTATAAATATATTTATTGTTACTATTTTGAGTTTTATTTCAGTTCTACTAACCAGTATATAATATAGCAAGACAAGATTAATATTTAGTATTTTTGGATTTCAGGTTATTATCTCTAGTATCATTTGTTTCCGGTCATTTGTTACTTTAAAATCTCAACTATCGTTGAGTTGGCGCCCTTCTTTTTCTCTTAAATTTATTCCCATTGACCTTCTTTAGTTGTATCACATTTGATATTACCAGGTCTCATTTCGTTTCTTGTCTCATTAGCTCAGTATCCTTGCTATCTGTTTATATCTTTAAAGCCACAATCCAGTGCATTGAAGCTAGCCCGAACACTCACTTGAGATTTAGCGTCTCTTTGGCTATTTAACTTTGTTCCTCTGAGCTTAGCCATATTTTTAGTATTTTCATCACCTCTCTTCCAGTTCTTCTGGAATTTGGAAGTCTTACACTTCCTAAAATCCAATACTCCCAGAGTATTGAGGTTTCAATGCCTCTTCCAAATCAAATTCTCATGAATCAGTTTACACAAATAAATCCTATCATTTAAAACTTCATCTATTACACTCTCTACCCATATTTTTTTATTTGGATTTCGATAGTCCCTGCACCAAACTCTATCCCCCTCTACAAAACTATCTTCTCTTTTTCCTTTATAATTTAAAATTTGATTTTCAGCTTTTTCTTTGATGAAACCCCTTTTAGGAGACAATAAATCTAACCGTGTACGTACCTTAGTTTTAAACATCGTACTGCTAGGTGACATACCAGTAGTAGCATGTATCGAATTTCGATATGAAAATAAATATCTGTAAATCAAAGTTTCCAGTTGAACATTTTTATTTTTTTCATCTGAAAGAGCTTTTTTTAATCCTAATTTAACCGATTTAACACAGTTTTCTGCAAACCCGTTAGTTGAGGGATGAGAGGGTGGAGATGTTACAAACTTAACTCCGTTATTACTCAAAAAATCAATAAAGTTTTCGGATGTAAATTGGGTCCCATTATCCGTTTCTACTATACGCGGTATACCAAAACGTGAAAAACATTAAAAAAAAATTAATGGGAAAAAAAACCCGTAATTGGCTGTATACCATCGTTTAAAAAACACAGAAGTTAAAACACTTCACAAATGTGTATTTAGGTATAAAACAAAACAAACAATTTAAAACTTTTTAAACAAGTGTCGTCACATTTAAAGTTCTGGCAGAACGTTTTCGATCACTACGGATCATCTTCAGTGCCTAGTATTTGTTGCTAACTATATAAATATGGTGTCTATAAGACTTCCATGTTTGATTTGGTAAAGTGTCACATTTTACATTAGGTAATGTTGATACTGTAGGTCGATGACAATGGATGTATTTAAAATTTAAGATTTTTTACTTTAGGGACTACATGTCTCCTAAGCTCGAGTACTTGCACGTTGTCAGTTGAAGCGACGACACAGACCAAATGGCTGATGTCACAGGAGATAACTTAAAGACAGCTAAACTTGACAGGATTTCAGTATGTTCCGAAATTAATGTAATTTTTAATTTGTGAAATTATAAAATTTGTTTACTTGTAGTAATGAATAACAACTTATTAATGAACCTGACTTTAACAATTAGATTTGTTTATGATAAAATTTATTGCCTAGATCAGTGAATCTATATTATTGAAATTGAACTATCAATTTAATGGGATTAGTATAAAAGATTGAAATCTATGACATCATAAGTGATGATAAAATGTTTTTATGTTGATGATAAAATGTTCTATGACATTTTATCATCACTTATGATGTCATAGATTTCAATCTTTTATACTAATCCCATTAAATTGATAGTTCAATTTCAATAATATAGATTCACTGATCTAGGCAATAAATTTTATCATAAACAAATCTAATTGTTAAAGTCAGGTTCATTAATAAGTTGTTATTCATTACTACAAGTAAACAAATTTTATAATTTCACAAATTAAAAATTACATTAATTTCGGAACATACTGAAATCCTGTCAAGTTTAGCTGTCTTTAAGTTATCTCCTGTGACATCAGCCATTTGGTCTGTGTCGTCGCTTCAACTGACAACGTGCAAGTACTCGAGCTTAGGAGACATGTAGTCCCTAAAGTAAAAAATCTTAAATTTTAAATACATCCATTGTCATCGACCTACAGTATCAACATTACCTAATGTAAAATGTGACACTTTACCAAATCAAACATGGAAGTCTTATAGACACCATATTTATATAGTTAGCAACAAATACTAGGCACTGAAGATGATCCGTAGTGATCGAAAACGTTCTGCCAGAACTTTAAATGTGACGACACTTGTTTAAAAAGTTTTAAATTGTTTGTTTTGTTTTATACCTAAATACACATTTGTGAAGTGTTTTAACTTCTGTGTTTTTTGTGAAAAACATTCCCTAAATCTACTAATAGTATTTTCTGAATCAGGTGTGTTCATCACGAATACCTCTGGCCATTTAGTGTATGTGTCCACAATAATTAAAATTGTCTTTGTCCTAATGGGCCCTAGATAATCAGCATGTATTTTTCATAAATGTAGTGAGACTCCAGTGACTTTATCAGCTTAGCCTTAGGCGGATCTGGCCGCAATTGGCAACAAACTTTACAGTTATTGACCTGCTGCTTAATCTCGTTATCTAGCGATGGCCACCAGAAATAGGAACGGGCGCTGGACTTCATCTTCGTCATACCTTCATGATTACTGTGTAATTCTTTAAGTAACTGCCCTCTCAGTGCAACAGGAATTACCGCGCGATACCCCCACATTATAATTCCTTGCTCAATAAAAAGCTCCTGCCTCCTAGCTATAAATGGTTTCAATAGTTCATTTTCTGTATGCTTCGGAAATCCATATCTAATAAAATTGAACACTTTGCCCAAAATTGGATATTTTCTTGGTTCTGATCTCAGTTTTATTGAATCTATAGGTATTAAACTCTCAACCATGTTTAAATAATCATATTCAGGCTCATCATTTTCATAATCATCTGTAAAGGCAATCGTGACAGCGCATCTGCTCTCGAGTTATCCACTCCTCTGATAAACCTAAAAGTGTAATCAAAACCAGCTAGAAATAAAGACCATCTTTGAATTCGACCCGCCGCCATTTTCGGTAGGCTTTTATATTCACCAAAGATCGATTTCAATGGTTTGTGATCACTTAATATTTCGAACTTCCGTCCCGCCAAATATTGGTACAATTTAGATACCGACCAGTAGACAGCCAGAGCCTCCTTCATAATTTGAGAATAATTTCGCTCTGCTTTGTTTAATACCCTCGAGATATAGCATACAGGCCTCTCACTCCCATCTGGTAAAACATGAGACAGAACTCCTCCGATTGCATAATCACTCGCATCACACGCTAAACGAATTGGTTTATCTGGGTCGTAATGTACTAAAATCTTTTGTGAAGCTAACTCAGTCTTTGCATATTGAAAAGCATTTTCACATTGTTTTGTCCATTTAAATTTTTTCATTTTCCCTACTAACTCATATAAGGGTTTTAATTTCCCTTGTAAATTTTCACAAAAACGAGAATAATAATTTATCATTCCCGCAAAAGCCCTAACCTCTGTAATATTTTTGGGTCTAGGAGCACTTATGATTGCCCTTACCTTTTCTTTGTCTTTTTCCAACCCATTTTGTGATATTTTGTGTCCCAAATAATAAATGTTTTCTTTGAAAAATTCGCATTTTTTTTCGTTTAATCTAAATCCTGCTCTTTCTAGTCGCTTTAAACACCTCCTCCAAGTTTTCTAAATGCTCTCTATCGTCTTTCCCTGTTTACTACTACATCGTCCAGAAAATTTACTGTACCCCGACACCCCTGCAAAACCTTTTCAATTACATTTTGAAAAATAGAATAGGCTGGCTTCGTGCCATAAGGTAACCGCTTTATTCTATATATACCTAGAGGTGTTCTCCAAGATGATAACTCACTAGTTGTATCATCTAGTACTAAATGGTTATAAGCATTGAGAAAATCGAGTTTTGAATATTTTTGTCCTCCTTGTAACGGGGCGAAAATGTCCTCAATACGGGGCAATGGATGGTTGAAATCTTTTAAATATTTATTTACTGTGATTTTATAGTTAGCGCAAACACGAATATCTTTGCCAGTGGGTTTCATAACTGGTACTAATGGTGTTCCCCACAGAGAATTATCTGCCCGGTCAATAGCAACCTCTGACTCTAACCGCTTTAGTTCCACCTCCACCTTTTCCCGAAAAGCAAATGGTAAGGGATGAGGTTTGTGGAAAACTGGTTTTACATTTTCATCTATTTCTAAAGTAACTTTTTCCCCATTGTACCTACCCAACTCCCTTTGAAACAGCTTTGAATATTTTGACAATATTTTATCCAATTCATTGTTTTTATTTTGAATAGCTAGGTCATTAATTGTTATTTTGGAATTTTTTAAAGACATGTTAAATTTACTAATTATATCGCGACCTAACAACATTTTAGTAGCTTTCTTGACTATTGTAAAATTACAAATGTTCGAAACATTCTGTATAGAAATTTTTACAGTAATTTTCCCTTCTGGATTCACAATTTCTCCAGAGTAGGTTTTTAATTTAATACCTGTTTTATTCAAAGGAATGTAGCTTAAATTATCTAAATAAAACTTATGAGGCATGCAAGAAATACCTGCTCCAGTATCCAATTCCATCTGTGTGGACACCTTATCATCTACTACAACTGGAATATACAGTGGCTTTATAAAATTAACTTGTTGAATGTCTGTTAAGTTGTACAATGAAAGTATATTCTCATTTTCTTCCTCTTCCACCAAATGATTCTGCTCTAATTTGCATGCTGCCATAATATGACCCTTTTTGCCACATTTTTTACAAATAAATGTTCGGTACTTACATTTACTAAAATTATACTTGGTTTTGTTACAGAAATTACACCTTAAGTCTTCTGGATCACTATGTCTCTCTTTATCACTATGTCTCTCCACTATTTTCTCACCATTTCTGGAAATATTATTACTAGAAGTACAACTTGCTTTTTGTCTAACTTCTTGTAGCTTATTCACTTCAGCATTATTTCTGGACTGTTCTCTCAAGGCTGCTTCTTTGTTCAAAGGTATCTCTAACAGTTTTTCTAATATTAGTAAAAAAACTCAAAATCCCAATTATTATTCTAAATCTCCTAATCAAAATATTTATATCTTTTCCAAAGTAATTGTAAAAATTGTGTTATCAATGAAAGAAAAACTGCAGAAAAACAAAACTATCTCTCTCTGATGATGAGTGGTCAAAATCTTTGTTCCTTGTAGACTATACTATCTGCTCTTAGCCGCTCCCTAGGTAATCAGCAATCTTACAACAAATTATTGCAAGTTTATCGTCCTTAATGATCTCCTTCAAATGCACGAATCGTTCAAATTATGCTAGCTTCTTCTTCTCTCAATAAACTGAATCTCTCGTTGGCCTGAGTGAAAAATGACTCTTGGAATATCTTCTCTTTACGATAAACTGAATCTCTCGTTGGCCTGAACAGTGACTCTTGGATATAAGTAGAAAAATACAACTTACAATATTTTACTGGATCAGCTTCTGTCAGATACACTAACTACACGAAAGCCGGAGACAGAATGGCTGTCTCCGGCTTCTATACAACATGTAGCTTCTCCTTATAAATTTTAAAGTGTTTGTTTGTCTTAGTGTATTGTATTTTGTATTGTTATGTCCAAATTTTTACATTTATGACATTCTACTATGTCGGATAGGCCACAACTGACGAAATGTCCCTGAAGATGATCTATTGATCGAAAGTACTTGGGCAAGATTAAATTAATCACCGTGTTCGATAGTTGACTTGTATACTCTCAAAGTTTAATTATTCGAACATTCAACCTTATATTGATAAATAATAAAGGCAAAGGGAATAATAATGATTTAATATATTTACAATTTATTAAACGATGTGTGAGAAAGGACCAAATAATTAGGATATACACAAAATGCTTAAAATATTCTGAAACAGTATATTTAAATTGTATTGAATGAACAATAAATATTTTTGTCAAAACCGTAACAGATCTTTACAAGCTAAATGAAAAATTCAAATAAAATTCCAAACGTATAAGATCAGATTACTCCTGCTTGAAGTGTTTTATCGGTACATAATCTGGATCAGTCTTATCAATCTTCAGTGGCGAAAGGGATCTTTTTTTGATATCTTTAGCTTTAATATGGGATACTGCTTCCTTCTCCTTGGATATTTTAGAGATTATCTTTATATTTTTAGCATCGGCAATAGCTGAGATCGGTTTGTGCAACGTTGAAGCTGTAATTAGGTTTTCTATATCATCTACGTCCATTCTCCTCGATAGAGTTTGTTGATTTACTATTGACCCAGGTGTGACCTAAAATAACAAGAGTTTAGAAATTTAAATATATATATATATATATATTATATATATATATATATATATATATATATATACATTAGAAATACTGGATATTAGTGACTGTCGATATAAACAAACAACACAGTTTATTAGGGTTGCAGTCAGAATATTGGCCGGGATGTTCAAAAAAACACTCTTGACTTTTTGTCCCAGCATTCGGAATGGTTTTATTCCTTTTTCAACAGAGGATGTTTTTGAAGATGTTCATTAGCTTAGGTGTCAGAACTGGAATGTAGGGTAGGCAACCATAAGTTATTTTAGATGGTAATATTGATGCGTTATGTGTCAATGTCAATTGTCTAATCTCATTGTTATGAAAATTTTGGTTGACAGAAACTTACGAAGGAAAAGGAGAACCGAAAATGAGTTTATTTAACAGCCCTATGGGATAAGAATTCTCTTTTAGTCCCTTGTCCCTGAATTCGATGTGTGACAGGTTGATAGCCCTAGTTTTTAGAGCCAAAACCAAATTTGTTTTCATCTTAGATGGATGTTGAGACTAAAAGTTTATGAAACGGTTACTAAAACAAGGTTTACGATACCATTCTGTCCTTAGCATGCCATCATTGCCACGATGGATTAGCATGTCCAAAAAAGGAATCATACTATGAGCCTCTCTCTCAACCGTAAACTTTAGGTGTTCCCATTGGGCGTTAAAAGTGTTTAGAACATCAGTTACCTAGTTTTCAGGCACCGATAAAATAAAATCATCTACATGACGTTTAATAAAAGGTATGTGAAAATTAATTACTATTTAACTGGGAATAAACCACAATTAACGATAAAAATACGTTTATTGACGTTTAAATTTCCACTTCGGAAATCGTTCTCAAAATACAAACAGTAAATTGAATTTACTGTTTGTATTTTGAGAACGATTTCCGAAGTGGAAATTGAAACGTCAATAAACGTATTTTTATCTTTAATTGTGGTTTATTCCCAATAAACCACATCCTAAATAAGATATAGATGCCATTCTTAACAGCATTAAAAATAACCGAAACAACATCTCTCCGCATACTAAGATCAGTTTAGATGACTTCATAAGAATATTAACATTTATATTTGACTCCAACATCTTTTTGTTCAATGGTAATTTTTTCAAACAAATTTTAGGCACTCCAATGGGCAGCAAAATATCCCCATACTATGTAACTTTGTTTTGGATGAACTTATAACAACGTGTAAAGAAAATATACTTTTTCACATACCTTTTATTAAACGTTATGTAGATGATTTGATTTTATCGGTCACTGAAAACAAGGTAACTGATGTTCTAAACACTTTTAACGCCCAATGTGAACACCTAAACTTTACGGTTGAGAGAGAGGCTGATAGTATGATTCCTTTTTTGGACATGCTAATCCATCGTGGCAATGATGGCATGCTAAGGACGGAATGGTATCGTAAACCTTGCTTTAGTAACCGTTTCATAAACTTTTATTCTCAACATCCATCTAAGATGAAAACAAATTTGGTTTTGGCTCTAAAAACTAGGGTTATAAACTTGTCACACATCGAATTCAGGGACAAGGGGCTAAAAAAGTTGAGATATATACTACAAGAGAATTCTTATCCCATAGGGCTGTTAAATAAACTCATGTTCGGTTCTCTTTTTCCTTCGCAAGTTTCTGTCAACCAAAATTTTCATAACAATGAGATCCGACAATTGACGTTGACACATAACGCATCAATATTACCATCTAAAACAACTTATGGTTGCCTACCCTACATTCCAGTTCTGACACCTAAGCTAATGAACATCTTCAAAAATGTTAGTGGCTTAAAAATTACAACCAAAAATGTGAAAACGGTATTAAAGCTTTACACAAAAACACAAGATTCTTTCACAATACAGGAGTCATCGAATGTTGTTTATTCTATACCGTGTACTAATTGTAATAAAATTTACATAGGAGAATCATCTCGTAATTTTCACAGCAGGGTGATATCACATCGTAGTGATATAAAAACCAAAAAAATCAAAGCATGCGCATTGCACAATTGCGCAATTTCGATGATTCCTGTATTTTTGGCAAAAGAAAAGAACCATTCATAACGTGTTTTTTTAGAAATGTGTTTCATAAAATCTAGTACATCTTGCATCAATAAAAAGTCTGACATAGATAAACTAAGCAACATTTATTGTTATTTACTAGAAAAACACCAAAAGTAAAATAAATATTTACCTGTACATAAATTACACATGTATGTATAATATGTTGCATACCATTAAGACAGGTTTAAAAAAGTATAATCACCTTAGATGGGCCTCTAGTATTTCTTGAAAAGAAAGATAACATCAAGTACACCTAATTACATGTTAATTACAGTGTTTTTACTCTCCATTCTCTATGCATATGAGTTAAAACACACCAGTAAAACATGCCATAAAATAAGTTTTACTATCTTTGCCCTAAATTTTAAAAATTTTAGAATGTATTTTGTCCATGATTTTATATTTTAATGTGCGTTATAAATGTTGAGTGTCAATGCTTTTACAAATAATCTAAGCGACTAGTAAGTCACACTAATGAATTGTCATATTTTTTAAATATTTACATATTTGTCTTATTACAGTGTCTTGAAAAAGGAATAAGACCATTCCGAAAGCTAGACAAAAAGTCAAAAGAGTGTTTTTTTGAACATCCCGGCCAATATTCTGACTGCAACTATAATAAACTATGGTGTTTGTGTATATATACATACATACATACATATATGTATATATATATATATATATATATATATATATATATATATATTGAAAAAGTTGTATTTTCTTAATTTTATTTTTATTTATAATAAATGTTAATTTTTAAAATATGTGGTTGGTTGTTTAATTTAATATATACTTCAGCTAGCTCAATTATGTGTTCTAAGCAATCTGTCACTGTGTGACGTCGACTCTGTAGTCTCCTGGTAGAGTTCAAAAAGAAATTAAATCAAAATTTACTTTAGACTTTTGATAAATTAACCCAAATGAAGCACGTTATTTATTAATATTGAACAAATTTAATATAAACAATAAAATTCGTCTGCAACTTGGGTTGCCTTTAAAAATTTACAAAAATAGGAATCGTGTAAATCTTAATGTGGTTTAGTGTCGTGACAATAAAAATTTATTACAAAATGTGGAGACTCTCTACAAGTACCTAAAAACTAAATAAATATTGCAACTTTATAAAGTGTTTAAATGAACTATAAAGAAAAAGAAACTGAACACTTTATTCCGCTGACTTTAAACTCGCATTCAAATATAATCAAAATTTCAAATGATCCCCAAAATTATTATCCAACCTCACTTTAAAAACAGTTCTGATTTCTTTAAAGGAAACTAACTACTCGCAAAATAATCGGTAAAACTGGAATATCAATCCTCTCTTCGGAAGTTAAGGTACGTACTATTCTATTTTTAATTTAATGATCATTAATATTTTCAATTTTTAAGGCCTATCGCAATTATGTTAATTCATGATGTTTAATTTTCTCAATTTAAATGACATTTCTGTACTCCAAAATAATTTATAAGTCAAATTGTGTCTCTCACTCTCTGGAACAAATTCTGGATATCTCTGCTGTGGAAACTGTGGAAAAACTAAAATTCTAATTAGACGAGTTAAAAAAAACACTCCCGACCTATTCCACAGTTTCAGGGCACCCCTTCGTCGAAAAAATCCTCGTCGGCCTTCTCCAAAAAACCCAATTCTCCGTTGCTAACAGCAACCAACGTTCTTTTTCTTTTCGTCTTCTCTTTTTTTTAAACCATAAAACTGTCCTGTTCTGACACATTTGTCAATCCACATTAATTTCTCATAATCACTTTAATCACATCTAATTTGGGAATTTATAAAAAAAATGTTCAGATATAAAACTTATTCTATTACAATGCAAATATAATTTATTCTTTTCATCTCCACATCATTGTAATTTCTTATTTAACAAAACCCCTATTAATTTAGCTCCCACAAACTTGCTTGACAGTTTATTTTCTGACGTTTTTTTAAAATTTCTATGTTTAAATATTTTTTAAGAATTCTTCTTTTTTGTTCTTTTTAAGGTTTTAGACGATTCATCTATACACTAGGCAACTATACTATTCAGAAATTATTAACACTATACCAGGTAAGTCAAAATTAATTTATTTAACAATTTACTAATTTTTCTCTCTTTTATTTCAGAGTCGACCCCACATTGTGATGGCTTTATGAAATTCATGAACAACAAACTCATATAAAAATCCATTTAAGTTGTATCCTTTTTAACATTGAAATCATTTCAATATATATATATATATATATATATATATATATATATATATATATATATATATATACATATATATATATATATATATATATAATATATATATATATATATATATATATATATATATATATATATATATATATATATATATATGAAACCTAGAGCTAAGATTGTGCAAAATGTGTAAAAGATTAAATCTTTTAGTAAAAGCTGCTATCGCTTAATTTGAATTAAATGGCCAAATATATGGCCTAGGAGGACAAATTCGTTAATTTTCCCATGCTCGAATCGGTATCAATAAAGTGTTATGATCATTTCGGCCTATCCCAGCCTTATCAGACACTTGGGCTGATACAACTTTAAACTAGGAAAGTCCAACAACTTCA
>OU898281.1:76191471-76260609 GCA_918026665.1 Diabrotica balteata | reverse complement strand
AGCGGATCAGACTTATAAACATTTTTGTAATAACCTGGACATAGTGCTTGTACCAAAACATATTTTTTTTTATTTTTATAATAAAAATTTGGAAAATATCATGCAAGTGGGTACCCTTGGATATTTCTCAAATTTAGTTCTTCGGATATATTGGCGTCAATTTTGGCCATTGATTCAAGCGAGAGGACATTTCTTACATAAAATTGGCCGCTCGTTCTTCTGCGATGCTCAAAATTTTCACATCTAACGGTTCGTAAGAAAAATTTTTCATTTGGAGGTCTATATTTGCTGAAAAAGTGGAGAATTTTTAATTAGATTGTTCCTTTCGCCGCCAATTTGGGTTAGCGGATCAGACTTATACACATTTTTGTAATAACCTGGACATAGTGCTTGTACCAAAACATATTTTTTTTTATTTTTATAATAAAAAGTTGGAAAATATCATCCAAGTGGATTCCCTTGGATTTTTCTTAAATTTCGTTATTCGGATATATTGGCATCAATTTTTGTCAAGAGTCAAGCGAGTGGACATTTCTTACATAAAATTGACCGCTCGTTCTTCTGCGATGCTCAGAATTTTCCCACATCTAACGGTTCGTAAGAAAAATTTTTCATTTGGAGGTCTATATTTGCTGAAAAAGTGGAGAATTTTTAATTAGATTTTTCCTCTTCGCCCGCCAATTTGGGTTAGCGGATCAGACTTATACACATTTTTGTAATAACCTGGACATAGTGCTTGTACCAAAACATATTTTTTTTTATTTTTATAATAAAAAGTTGGAAAATATCATCCAAGTGGATTCCCTTGGATTTTTCTTAAATTTCGTTATTCGGATATATTGGCATCAATTTTTGTCCAAGAGTCAAGCGAGTGGACATTTCTTACATAAAATTGACCGCTCGTTCTTTTGCGAGGCTCAGAATTTTCCCACATCTAACGGTTCGTAAGAAAAATTTTCCATTTGGAGGTCTATATTTGCTGAAAAAGTGGAGAATTTTTAATTAGATTTTTCCTGTTTCCCCGCAAATTTGGGTTAGCGGATCAGACTGAGATACGTTTTTGAAATAAGCTGGACCGAGTGCTTGGACCAAATAAAAAACTTTTTTTTTAATAAAAATTTGGAAAAAATCATCCAAGTGGGTACCCTTGGATTTTTTTCAAATTTCGTTATTCACATGTATTGGCATCAATTTTTGTCCAAGAGTCAAGCTCTCGTCAAGACGCTCGTTCTTCTGCGATGCTCAGAATGTTCCTACATCTAACGGTTCGAGAAAAAATTTTTCATTTGTAGGTCTATATTTGTTGAAAAAGTGGAGATATTTTAATTAGATTGTTCCTCTTTCCCCGCAAATTTGGGTTAGGGGATCAGACTAATACACATTTTGTAATAACCTGGACGAGTGCTTGTACCGAAACATAAAAAAAAAATTTAATAAAAATTTGGAAAAAATCATTAAAGGGGTTACCCTTGGATTTTTTTCAAATTTCGTTATTCGGCTATATTGGCGTCAATATTTGTCCGAGAGTCAAGCGAGTGAACATTTCTAACATAAAATTAAACGCTTGTTCTTCTGCCATACTTTGTATTTTACTTCATCTGACGGTTCGTGAGAAAATTTTCATTTGGAGGTCTGTATTTGCTGAAAAAGTGGAGAAATTTTTAATCAGATTTTTTCTCTTTCAAGGCAAATTTGGGTTAGCGGATCAGACTAAGACACATCTTTGTAATAAACTTGAACAAGAGCATGTACCAAAACATAAAAAAAATTGTTTTTTAATAAAAATTTGAAAAAAAATTCATCCAAGGTGTACCCTTGGCTTTTTTCAAATTTCGTTATTCGGTTATATTGGCGTCAATTTTTGACTGAGTGTCAAGCAAGTGGACATTTCTTACATAAAATTGACCGCTCGTTCTTCTGCCGTATTCAGAATTTTCCTTCATCTAACGGTTCGTGAGAAAATTTTATTTGGAGGTCTGTTTTTGCTAAAAAATTGGAGAATTTTTAATTAGATTTTTTTCTTTTTCTCGGCAAATTTTGGGTTAGCGGATCAGACTGACACATTTTTGTAATAAGCTGGACAGAGTGCCTGTAACAAGACATGAAAAAAAAAATGTTTTTTTAATAAAAATTTAGAAAAAAATCATCCAAGGAGTACCCTTGGATTTTTTTCAAATTCCGTTATTCGGTTATTTTGGCCTCAATTTTGGTCCGAGAGTCAAGCGAGTGGACATTTCTTTTATAACATTTTTAATTCATTTATTCCTCTTTCCCGGCTAATTTGGGTTAGCGGATGAGACACATTTTTGTTATAAGATGGACCTAGTGCTTGCAATAAAATATAACAAATTTTTGTTTTATTAAAAATTAGGAAAAAATCATCCAAGGGGTACCCTTGGATTTTTTTCAAATTTCGTTATTCAGCTATATTGGCAAAAATTTTTTGTCCGAGAGTCAAGCGAGTTGACATTTATTACATAAAATTGACCGCTTGTTCTTCTGCCATGCTCCGAATTTACCTAGATCTAACGGTGCGTAAGATAAATTTTCATTTGCAGGTCTGTGTTTGCTGAAAAAATGGAGAAATTTTATTTCGATTTTTTCCCTTTCCGGCAAATTTGGGTAAGCCAATCAGACTAAGACACATTTTTTAATAAGCCGGACCGAGTGCTTGTACCAGAGCATAAAAAAAAAATTTTTGAATAAAAATCTGGAAAAAATCATCGAAGGGCGTAACCTTGGATTTTTTTTCAAATTTCCATATTCGGCTATATTGACATCAAAATTCGTCCAAGAGTCAAGCGAGTGGACATTTCTTTTGTTTGGAACAAATTTTTGTTTTATTAAAAATTAGGAAAAAATCATCCAAGGGTACCCTTGGATTTTTTTCAAATTTTGTTATTCGGCTGTATTGGCGTCAATTTTCGTCCGAAGGTCAAGCGAGTGGTAATTTCTAACATAAAACTGACCGCTTGTTCTTCTGATATGCTCAGAATTTTCCTACATCTAACAATTCGTGCGAACAATTTTCATTTGTAGGTGTGTATTTGCAGAAAAAAATAGAGAATTTTTAATTCGATTTTTTCTCTTTTCCTGCAAATTTGGGTTCTAGGATCAGACTAAGACACATTTTTGTTATAAGCTGTACCGAGTGCTTGTACCAAAGTATAAAAAAAAATTTTTTTAAATAAAAATTTGGAAAAAATCATCCAAGGGGTAACCTTGGATTTTTTCAAATTTCGTTATTCGGTTATTTTGGCGCCAAATTTTTAATTCGATTTTTCCTCTTTCCCGGCAAATTTGGGTTAGTGGATCAGATCAGGACACATTTTTGTAATAAGCTGGACCAAGTGCTTGTCCTAAAACATAAAAAAAAATTTTATAAAAATTTGTATCATGTATGATTTTTTTTTTATTTTATTTTATTTTATTTTATTTTATTTTTTTCAAATTTCCGAAAGTAGAGCGAGTAGCAATTTCTGACATAAATCTGACCGCTTGTTCTTCTGCCGTGCTCAGAATTTTCCTACATTTAACAGTTCGTGCGAAAAATTTTCATTTGTAGGTGTGTATTTGGTGAAAAAGTATAGAATTTTTAATTCGATTTTTTCTCTTTTTGGCAAATTTGGTTGAAGGATCAGATTAAGACACATTTTTGTTATAAGCTGTACCGAGTGCTTGTACCAAAACATAAAAAAAAATTTTTTTTAATAAAAATTTGGAAAAAATCATCAAAGGGGGGCCCTTGGATTTTCGTCAAATTTCGTTATTCGGCTAATTTGGCGGTACATAAAATTGACCGCTCGTTCTTTTACGAGGCTTAGAATCTTCCTATATCTAACGGTTTTGTGAGAAAAATTATTATTTTATGGTCTGTGTCTGCTGAAAAAGTGGAGAACTTTTAATTCGATTTTTCCTCAGTTCCGGCAAATTTGGGATAGCAAATTATACTAAGATACACTTTTGTAATAAGCTGGACCGGGTGCTTGTACCAAAAAATAATTTTTTTTTTATAAAAATTTGGAAAAAATCAACAAAGGAAAATCATCCAAACCTTGGATATTTTTCAAATTTCGTTATTTGACTATATTGGCGTCAATTTTCGTCCGATAGTCAAGCGAGTAGACATTTCTTACATAAAAAAAACCGCTTGTTCTTCTGCCATGCTCAGAATTTTTTACATCTAACAATTCTTGCAAAAAATTTTTATTTGGGGTGTGTATTTGCTGAAAAAGTGTAGAAATTTTAATTTGATTTTTTCTCTTTTCCGGGATCAGACTAAGACACATTTTTGTAATAAGCTGGACCGAGTGCTTGTACCAACGCATAAAAAAATTGTTTTTTAATAAAAATTTGGAAAAAATCATCTAAGTGGTACCCTTTGAAATTTCGTTATTCGGTTATATTGGCTTCAAATATCGTCCGAGAGTCAAGCGAGTGGACATTTCTTATATAAAATTGACTGCTTGTTTTTGTGCGATGCTTAGAATTTTCCTGCATCTAACGGTTCGTGAGAAAAATTTTCATATGGAGGTCTATATTTGCTGCAAAAGTGGAAAATTTTAATTCGATTTTTTCTCTTTTCCGGCAAATTTGTGTTAGCGGATCAGACTAAGACACATTTGTGTACTGAGGTCGATCGAGTGCTTGTACCAAAATATAAAAAAAAAATTTTAATCAAAATTTGGACAAAATCATCAAATGAGGTAACTTTGGATTTTTTTCAAATTTCGTTATTTGGCTATATTGGCGTTAGTTTTCGTCCGAGAGTCAAGCATGTGGACATTTCTTACATATGAGTGATCTCTCGTTCTTTTGCTATGCTCAGAAATTTCCTACGTCTAACGATTAGTGAGAAAAATTTTCATTGGGAGGTCTATATTTGCTGAAAAAGTGGAAAATTTTTAATTCGATTTTTTCTCTTTTCCGACAAATTTGGATTAGCACATCAGACTAAGATACATTTGTGTACTAAGGTCGACCGAGTGCTTGTACCAAAACATAAAAAAAAATTAATCAAAATTTGGAAAAAATCATTAAATGGCGTAACCTTGGGATTTTTTCAAATTTCGTTGTTCGGCTATATTGGCGTTAATTTTCGTCCGAAAGTCAAGCGAGTGGACATTTCTTACATAAAATTAACCGCTTATACGTCTGCGATGCTCAGAATTTTCCTACATCTAACTGTTCGTGAGCAAAATTCTCATTGGGAGGTCCATATTTGCTGAAAAAGTGGAAAATTTTTAATTCGATTTTTTCTCGCTTCCGGCAAATTTGAGTTAGCGGATCAGACTAAGACATATTTCTGTAATAAGCTGGACTGAGTGCTTGAACCTAAACATAAAAAAATTTTTTTTTTTTTTTTTTAAATTTTGAAAAAATCATCGAAGGGCGTAACCTTGGATTTTTTTTCAAATTTCCATATTCGGCTATATTGACATCAAAATTCGTCCGAGAGTCAAGCGAGTGGACATTTCTTACATAAAATTGACCGCTCGTTCTTAAGAAATGCTCAAAATTTTCCTACATCTAACGGTTCGTGAGAAAAAATTTCATTTGTAGGTCTATATCTGCTGAAAAGTGGAAAATTTTAATTCGATTTTTTCTCTTTTCCGCAAATTTGGGTTAGCGAATTAGACTAAGTCACATGTTTGTAATAAGCTGGACCGAGTGCTTGTACCAAAACATAAAAAAAATTTTTTTTAATAAAAATTTGGAAAAATCATCATAGGGGGTACCCTTGGATTCTTTTCAAATTTCGTTATTAGGCTATATTAGCGTCAATTTTCGTAAGAGAGTCAAGCGAGTGGATATTTCTTACATAAAATTGACCGCTAGTTCTTCTGCAATGCTCAGAATTTTCCTACATCCAACGGTTCGTGAGAAAAATTTTCATTGGGAGGTCTATATCTGTGAAAAAGTGGAAAATTTTAATTCGATTTTTTCTCTTTTCGGCAATTTGGGTTAGCGGATCGGACTAAGACACATTTTTGTAATTATGTGGACCAAGTGCTTGTACCAAAACATAAAAAAAAAAATTTTTTAATAAAAATTTGAAAAAATCATCAAAGGGGGTACCCTTGGATTCTTTTCAAATTTCGTTATTAGGCTATATTAGCCTCAATTTCGTAAGAGAGTCAAGCGAGTGGATATTTCTTACATAAAATTGACCGCTCGTTCTTCTGCAATGCTCAGAATTTTCCTACATCCAACGGTTCGTGAGAAAAATTTTCATTGGGAGGTCTATTTGCTGAAAAAGTGGAAAATTTTAATTCGATTTTTTTCTCTTTTCCGGCAAATTTGGGTTAGCGTATTAGACTAAGTCACATTTTTGTAATAATCTAGACCGAGTGCTTGTACCAAAACATAAAAGAAAAATTTTTTAATAAAAATTTGGAAAAAATCATCATAGGTGGTACCCTTGGATTCTTTTCTAATTTCGTTATTAGGCTATATTAGCGTCAATTTTCGTAAGAGAGTCAAGCGAGTGGACATTTCTTACATAAAACTGACCGCTCGTTCTTCTGCAATGCTCAGAATTTTCT
Source organism: Diabrotica balteata (assembly GCA_918026665.1). Taxonomy (NCBI): domain Eukaryota; kingdom Metazoa; phylum Arthropoda; class Insecta; order Coleoptera; family Chrysomelidae; genus Diabrotica; species Diabrotica balteata. Next base: position 76,254,064 of record OU898281.1, on the reverse strand, counting down.
ACCTCTAACGGTTCATGAGAAAAATTTTTATTGGGAGGTCTGTGTTTGCTGAAAAAGTGGAGAACTTTTAATTTGATTTTTTCTCTTTCCCGGCAAATGTGGGTTAGCCGATTAGACTAGGACACATTTTTGTAATAAGCTGAACGGGTGCTTGTACCAAAACATAAAAAAAAATTTTTCTTTTTAAATTTGGAAAAAATCATCAAAGGGTGTACCCTTGGACTTTTTTCAAATTTCGTTATTTGGTTATTTTGCCGTCAAATTTTTAATTCGCCTTTTCCTCTTTTAAACTTTCTCGGCAAATTTGTGTTAGCGGATCAGACCAAGACACGTTTTTGTAATAAGCTGGACCGAGTGATTGTACTAAAACATAAAAAAATGTTTTTTAATAATATTTAGAAAAAATTATCCAAGGGGGTACCCTTGAATTTTTTCAAATTTCGATATTCGGTATTTTGGCGTTAATTTTGTTGTGAAAGTCATTCGAGTGGACATTTCTTACATAAAATTGGCCGCTCGTTCTTCTGCCTTGCTCGGAATTTTTCTATTTCTAACGGTTCGTGAGAAAAATTTTCATTTGGAGGTCTGTGTTTGCTGAAAAAGTGGAGAACTTTTAATTGGATTTTTTCTCTTTCCGGCAAATTTGGGCTAGCGGTCAGACTAAGATACATTTTTGTAGTAAGCTGGATCGAGTGCTTATACCAAAACATAAAAATATTGTTTTTTAATAAAAATTTGGAAAAAATCATAAAAGGCGGTACCCTTAAATTTTTTTCAAATTTCGTTATTCGGCTATTATGTCGTTACATAAAATTGACCGCTCGTTCTTCTGCCTTCCTCAGAAATTTCCTAGATCTAACGGTTCGTGAAAAAAATTTTCATTTTTGGTCTGTGTTTGCTGAAAAAGTGGAGAAACTTTTAATTGGATTTTTTCTCTTTCCGGCAAATGTGGGTTAGCCGATCAGACTAGAACACATTTTTGTAATATGCTGGACCGGGTGCTTGTACCAAAACATAAAAAAAAATTAATCAAAATTTGGAAAAAATCATTAAATGGCGTAACCTTGGGATTTTTTCAAATTTCGTTGTTCGGCTATATTGGCGTTAATTTTCGTCCGAAAGTCAAGCGAGTGGACATTTCTTACATAAAATTAACCGCTTATACGTCTGCGATGCTCAGAATTTTCCTACATCTAACTGTTCGTGAGCAAAATTCTCATTGGGAGGTCCATATTTGCTGAAAAAGTGGAAAATTTTTAATTCGATTTTTTCTCGCTTCCGGCAAATTTGAGTTAGCGGATCAGACTAAGACATATTTCTGTAATAAGCTGGACTGAGTGCTTGAACCTAAACATAAAAAATTTTTTTTTTTTTTTTTAAATTTTGAAAAAATCATCGAAGGGCGTAACCTTGGATTTTTTTTCAAATTTCCATATTCGGCTATATTGACATCAAAATTCGTCCGAGAGTCAAGCGAGTGGACATTTCTTACATAAAATTGACCGCTCGTTCTTAAGAAATGCTCAAAATTTTCCTACATCTAACGGTTCGTGAGAAAAAATTTCATTTGTAGGTCTATATCTGCTGAAAAAGTGGAAAATTTTAATTCGATTTTTTCTCTTTTCCGCAAATTTGGGTTAGCGAATTAGACTAAGTCACATGTTTGTAATAAGCTGGACCGAGTGCTTGTACCAAAACATAAAAAAAAATTTTTTTTAATAAAAATTTGGAAAAAATCATCATAGGGGGTACCCTTGGATTCTTTTCAAATTTCGTTATTAGGCTATATTAGCGTCAATTTTCGTAAGAGAGTCAAGCGAGTGGATATTTCTTACATAAAATTGACCGCTAGTTCTTCTGCAATGCTCAGAATTTTCTACATCCAACGGTTCGTGAGAAAAATTTTCATTGGGAGGTCTATATCTGCTGAAAAAGTGGAAAATTTTAATTCGATTTTTTCTCTTTTCCGGCAAATTTGGGTTAGCGGATCGGACTAAGACACTTTTTTGTAATTATGTGGACCAAGTGCTTGTACCAAAACATAAAAAAAAAATTTTTTAATAAAAATTTTGAAAAATCATCAAAGGGGGTACCCTTGGATTCTTTTCAAATTTCGTTATTAGGCTATATTAGCCTCAATTTTCGTAAGAGAGTCAAGCGAGTGGATATTTCTTACATAAAATTGACCGCTCGTTCTTCTGCAATGCTCAGAATTTTCCTACATCCAACGGTTCGTGAGAAAAATTTTCATTGGGAGGTCTATATTTGCTGAAAAAGTGGAAAATTTTAATTCGATTTTTTCTCTTTTCCGGCAAATTTGGGTTAGCGTATTAGACTAAGTCACATTTTTGTAATAATCTAGACCGAGTGCTTGTACCAAAACATAAAAGAAAAATTTTTTAATAAAAATTTGGAAAAAATCATCATAGGTGGTACCCTTGGATTCTTTTCTAATTTCGTTATTAGGCTATATTAGCGTCAATTTTCGTAAGAGAGTCAAGCGAGTGGACATTTCTTACATAAAACTGACCGCTCGTTCTTCTGCAATGCTCAGAATTTTCCTACCTCTAACGGTTCATGAGAAAATTTTTATTGGGAGGTCTGTGTTTGCTGAAAAAGTGGAGAACTTTTAATTTGATTTTTTCTCTTTCCGGCAAATGTGGGTTAGCGATTAGACTAGGACACATTTTTGTAATAAGCTGAACCGGGTGCTTGTACCAAAACATAAAAAAAAAATTTTTCTTTTTAAATTTGGAAAAAATCATCAAAGGGTGTACCCTTGGACTTTTTTCAAATTTCGTTATTTGGTTATTTTGCCGTCAAATTTTTAATTCGCCTTTTCCTCTTTTAAATTTTCTCGGCAAATTTGTGTTAGCGGATCAGACCAAGACACGTTTTTGTAATAAGCTGGACCGAGTGATTGTACTAAAACATAAAAAAATGTTTTTTAATAATATTATAGAAAAAATTATCCAAGGGGGTACCCTTGAATTTTTTTCAAATTTCGATATTCGGCTATTTTGGCGTTAATTTTGTTGTGAAAGTCATTCGAGTGGACATTTCTTACATAAAATTGGCCGCTCGTTCTTCTGCCTTGCTCGGAATTTTTCTATTTCTAACGGTTCGTGAGAAAAATTTTCATTTGGAGGTCTGTGTTTGCTGAAAAAGTGGAGAACTTTTAATTGGATTTTTTCTCTTTCCCGGCAAATTTGGGCTAGCCGGTCAGACTAAGATACATTTTTGTAGTAAGCTGGATCGAGTGCTTATACCAAAACATAAAAATATTGTTTTTTAATAAAAATTTGGAAAAAATCATAAAAGGCGGTACCCTTAAATTTTTTTCAAATTTCGTTATTCGGCTATTATGTCGTTACATAAAATTGACCGCTCGTTCTTCTGCCTTCCTCAGAAATTTCCTAGATCTAACGGTTCGTGAAAAAAATTTTCATTTTTGGTCTGTGTTTGCTGAAAAAGTGGAGAACTTTTAATTGGATTTTTTCTCTTTCCCGGCAAATGTGGGTTAGCCGATCAGACTAGAACACATTTTTGTAATATGCTGGACCGGGTGCTTGTACCAAAACATAAAAAAAAAATGTTTTTTAATTTGGAAAAAATCATCCAAGGGTGTACCCATGAATTTTTTTCAAATTTCGTTATTCGGCTACTAGCTGACCCAGCGAACTGAACTGTTCCGCCTTAATTGCGATAAATAAGCAGATTGTGTTTTTTTTGGAAAAAATACAAAAAAAAATTAAATAACTACATAAATCATTCATTATTATTTCTGTATTTTAGTACATAAGTTGCTCTTCACTTAAGTACCTTGTGATACATGACATTGTTTGTTTTATTATCAGGCGCAAAAACAAACAACGCAGATGGTCTTCCGACCCGTGAACATGCCACGTATAATTGACCATGGGAAAAACATGAATGTTCTAGATTTAAACCACAAACTTTTAAGGATTGGCCTTGTGATTTCTTGATGGTCATGGCAAATGCAAGACGTATCGGAAATTGATGTCTTTTAAATTTAAACGGCATATCGGTTGGGATCATCGGGATCCTCGGAATGAGAACTTCCTCACCTTTGAATTTTCCTATCATTATCGTAGCGTAAATTACATTGTTCATTAATTTACTAACCACCAAACGCGTACCGTTGCACAGTTTTGATTGGTTTATGTTTCGAAGCATTATTAATACGGAGCCAACCTTTAGGCGTAAATTGTGCGGTGGTAACCCAAGCACGTCCAAAGAGATAAAAAATTCAATTGGATAGTTGGTGGGGCTTCATCTTCATTTGTGACGCAGTCAATAGATTTGAATGAATGCATTGTTCCAATGATCTTATTTTGAATTATGTAGTTCAGGTCATCTACATCTTTATTCTTAGCCGCTAAAATTGCTCGCTCACTCAATCATTCATTATTTTTGTAGTTAGAAATAAGTAGATAGGCTACCTATTTCCTGGCACATCCCCTAAATTGCAACCCCTAAAATCGCAACCCCCGGTCGTAAGTTCCAAACGGCTTAACCTAGGATGACGTACGAGGGCTCGTTGGAAAGGGGATGAAAAATGGGGTTGAATGCAGTATGTGCCGTGCGCATCGGAGCATGCCAAAAGGTCATTATGGGGTATCTTCGTTTCTATTGGTCCGATGGGGGCGTACGAGGGCTCGTTGGAAAGGGGATGAAAAATGGTGTTGAACGCAGTATGTGCCGTGCGCATCGGTCAATGCCAAAAGGTCATTATTGGGTATCTTTGTTTCTATTGGCACGATCGTGACGTACGAGGGCTCGTTGGAACGGGGAGAAGGCGGGGAGACAAAAAACAAAGATGGCGGCGTTGCCAAATGGGCGCTAAAACGTATCTTCGTTGCTATTGGTCGGATTTTGACGTATGAGGTGTCAAAGCGTTGGATGTCACGTGTCATTCGACGCAGGACGTGACATTTGTCACAGAACGTGACATTTGACGCAGGACGTGAAATGTCACGTGAAATGATGTGACATTCGACGTAGGACGTGACATTTGACGCAGGACATGTCATTTGACGCAGGATGTGACATTTGACATAGATCGTACAATGTCACGTGAATTGACGTGACATTCGACGCAGAACGTGAATTGACGTGATATTCCACGCAGGACGTGACACGAGGGCTTGATGGAACGGGGATGAGACGGGGAATACTTTGACACAAAAAACAAAGATGGCAGCATTGCCAAATGGGTGCTAGAATGTATCTTTGTTGCTATTGGCATGATTTTGACGTATAAGGTGTCAAAGCACAGAAGCCATGTGAACGATCAGTATGAACATTCTTCTTCTTCTTCTTTTCCGGACAGTGGCTAAGAGAACGTTGACGAAGGACGTGACATTCGACGCAGGACGTGACAGTTATGTGACATTCATCACAGAACGTGAAATGTCGTGAAATTTGACGCAGGAGGTGACAGGTATGTGACATTCAACACAGAACGTGAAATGTCTCGTGACATTTGACGCAGGACGTGACATTCGACGTAAGACGTGACATTTATGTGGCATTCGACACAAAACGTGAAATGTCACGTGAATTGACGTGACATTCGACGCAGGACGTGACATTCGACGCAGGACGTGACATTTATGTGACATTCGACACAAAACGTGAAATGTCACGTGAATTGACGTGACATTCGACGTAGAAGTGAAATGTAGGAATTAAGTGACGTGTGACGTTGTGACGTGACGTTCGACATTTTAAAAGACAAAGACACAATAACAGAGGGAAACAGAGCGTAGCAGAGGGTAGCAGAGGTACACAGAGGGTTACAGAGCGTCATAACAGAGACATTCAGACGCCTTTAGTGACACATATGCAGCGGCACGAGGGAAATACCAGCGTAAAATCGTTTTATTCGACTTCGAATAAATTGCATAGTTATTATCGCCAACAGAACATCGAGGCTTATTCGTAATCATATTCATAACAATTCGGGTGATATACAAAATTAGCGAATACAAATGGTAAGTTGAATACTATATTTTATCTACGGCATTTCGGGCAATATTTTATTTGTAGGTTGATATTGTGCTTCGGTAAATGTATATTTCCACCAATAATCCGTACCAGTTAAACTGACACTACAGCATCTCATACAAAATAGGTTAAATATAGAATTAAAAACAATTAACATAAAAAAAACCTATATAAGTATCAACGTTAAATTCGACGATAATGCTTAGTCACGGTACAGCTGAAAGTAAAAACCATTGAAAAGCCACTCATAAATGTCAAATATGCTTTACAGAGGTACAATGCTAAACATATAATAAAACAATGTTAAATACTACCAAAATAAATACCTGCAAAAAAACCATAAGCAAAATATAACGTGAAAATGCTAAAATATAATAAACTATGTAAGCTACAATAAAAAAAAACACCCTACAAAGAAAGAAGAAGCAGAAAGAACGAAAAGCATATCTTAAAACAGAAGAGGTACTAATGTGTACAACAAGTAAAAAAAAGTAATAAACACGTACTGACAGATAGCAAATAACCTAAGGTAATAAAATACAGTTAATACAATAAATCATAATGAAATATGCTAAAAACGAGACATGAGACAGAAAATTACCGACAATTAACAAAGAACATAAAACGTTTACAAATAGCTCAGTACATATCCGATATACGTAATCTTTGAAAAACGAGACAAAAAGATGGAACTTCAGTGAAATATGTTAAAATACAATAAAACTATGTAAACTATAGTTAGAAAATTAATACCTACAAAGAAATAAGCAAAAAATATATATACCAAACAAACATATCTTAAAACAGAAGAGGTGCTAATGTGTAAAACAAGAAGGAATACAACCTCAAGGCAAGTACACTGTCTCACAAAAAAAAAGCAAAGAACAAAGCCGCCTTGTAAATGTCGTGAAAAATATTAAAAAACATCAAAAACATACACATAAAATGTAAAAAATGGAGAAAGCAATCTAGCATTTAACATGTAATCATATCAATAAAAAACAACACAAAGGACAAGAGGTGTTATACATAAACAAAAATTACTAGTTACTCCCCGACGGTAAAATAAATTACCAAAATACTGCTAAAGGTAAAGGTAAAAACAGTGCCAAAATAGTAGAGTATAGCTAGACGTAATCATTGGAAAAAATGAGATAACCGAACGAAAATCTGTAAAATATGCTCAAATATAATAAACTTATGTAAACTGCTGTCGCAAATAAAGAACTACAAAGAAATACACAAATATACTTAGGTAATATGCTAAAAAATATAATAAATACTACATGCAAATTATTGACAAAAATAAATACCCGCAAAAGTAAAGCAAAAAAAAGTTAAAGAAATACCGAATTACATGAAAACTATGTAAATTACAGTCACAAATAAATACGTGCAAAAAAAAATAAGAAAAATAAAAACACATACCCTAAAATCCAGAATACAGCATGCGTGGATGTAAATACAAGCAACCGTATATCACATATTACCTTCTTTAGAACTGAAGACACTCTAGAAACAGGCAGTATGTAATACTCATTACTTGTCTGATTAAACACTATTTGCGAAAACACTTACACTAACACAGCGACCACAATGTTCTCAGAAAATAACACAGAAAACAGTAGACACACGCCGCTTTTACTGTTAAATATCACAGAATACTAAAGGTATGTAACAATATAGTTTCTGAAACGATACGACGTATAATTTTTATGACTGAACACTTACCTACATACTGATTTAAAAATGTATACCAAGTCTTTTCAGCCCGTGCATCTATAAACAAAATCCTTCAAAAAGCCGATAACTTGACCAAAGCACATAAACATGTTTACTACCTTTGAATAATAGTCTAGAAGGAACTATGAAAAATAACTGAAGGCACGCTTCTTATCAGGATATGTGGTTTTCAATCTAACTACGAGACTGCAAGAAAACGATAACTATACAAAAACAATTTTTATCATCTGTACTTTTAAAATGAAATTAGGAAATAACAATTACCTAAATGTGCATATTATTATACAGTAATGATGTCCGCTCGATTGCACCCCCCTAAAATAGTACCAGATAGCCAATAAGACCTGTCGTTCGATAGATCCAATAATATGTTATTGGTATTGACCAAAAATACAAACTTGTAAATTAACAACAAAGAATATTAAAAATGTAGCGAGTACATACCCAGACAGGCGTAATCTTTGAAAAAACAAACGACAACCAAAACAAAAATTTGTGAAATATGTTCAAATACAACAAAACTATGTAAACTACAGTCACAAATAAAGAACTGTAAATAACTAGACAAATACTTATACAGGGGTAATAGGCTAAAGATATAATAAAACTATGTTAAATAATGTCAAAATAAATACCTGCAAAGTAAAAATAAGCAAAATATAATGTAAAAACTATTAAAATATATATACTAAAAAAACAATAATGAAAAACATGGCTAAAATAAAAGAGGTACTAATGTGTACAAGTTAAAAAATAATAAACACGTACTGACAGGGGGCAAATGTTAAAATTATATCGACATGCAATGAAGTACTAAAACATCTATCGACAGATAGGAACTAATGATCAAAGCAGTCAACATTCAATGAAAAATACATTAAAACATTAAACTTATAAGAGGCAAGACGCAAAAAGTAATAAGCATCAACCGACTAATAGGAAATAATGATCAAAGCAGGTGACATGCAATGAAAATATATTAAAACAGATCAAAATTATAAGAAAAAACATGCAAACACCAATAAACACCTACTTGTTGGAAAGGTAATAAAATATGGTTAATACAATAAAAACATACCGAATTATGCAAAAAACGAGACATGAGTCGGAAAATTAGCTACAAAAGACAAAGAACATCAAAAAACATTTAGAAATAGCTGGGTAGATCTAGACGTAATCTTTCGAAAAACGAGTAAAAAAGGTTTAAAATAATGATCACAAGCAGTTCACATCAAAGAAAATACGGTAAACATACTTTACAACATACTCAATTACACAAACAGGACATGAACCTGTAAATTAACAAAAAAAAATATATTAAAAACGTAGCGAGTACATACACAGTCAGACGTAATCTTTGAAAAACGAGAGACAACCGAACAAAAATTTGTGAGATATGCTCAAATACAACAAAACTATTTAAACTACAATCACAAATAAAGAACTGTAAAGAACTAGACAACTACTTATATTGGGGTAATATGCTAAATATATAATAAAACTATGTTAAATACTGTCAAAATAAATACACGCAAAGAAAAAAAAATAAGCAAAATATAACGTAAAAATGCTAAAATGTAATAAGCTATGTAAAATACAGTAAAAAACACCCTACAAAGAAAGAAGAAGCAAAAAACAATAATGAAAAACATAGCTTAAATAGAAGAGGTTCTAATGTGTAGAACAAGTAAATAAGTAATAACCACGTACTGACTGGTATCAAATAATGTTCAAATAAAATCGACATGCAATGAAGTACTAATATACTTATCGACGGATAGGTACTAATGATCAAAGCAATCGACATTCAATGAAAATACATTAAAAAACATCAAACTTATACGCAAAAAGTAATAAGCACCAACCGACTAATAGGAAATAATGATCAAAGCAGGTGACATGCAATCAAAATATATTAAAACATATCAAAATTATAAAAGGAAACATGCAAAACAGTAATAAACACCTAACCGTGGAAAAGGTATTACAATACAGTTAATACAATTAAAAGATATTGAATTGTGCTAAAAACGAGGCAAAAAAAGGCGGTACTTCTGTGAAATATGTTAAATTAAATAAAACCATGTAAACTACAGTTAAAAAATAAATACCTGCAAAGAAATCAGAAAAAAATAATAATAACGAAGAAACATATCTTAAAACAGAAGAGATGCTAATGTGTAAAACAAAAAGAAATACAAACTCACAACAAATATATAGTCTCACGAAAAAAAGTAAAGGGCAAAGCAGCCTAAACACATTATCAATAAAAATAAAACAGTAGAAATCATTATTCCTAGAAGCCGCAAAAAGAAATAATACATAAAGTTGTCGAAATACCGTGAAAAATACATTAAAAACATCACAAAACATACACACAAAATGTAAAAAGCAATCTGGCATTTAACATGTAATCGTAGTAATAAAAAACATCAAAAATACAAGAAGTGTTATGCATAATCAAAAATTACTAGTCACAATCTGACGACAAAAGAAATTAGTGCATATGTCGTCGAAATACAGCGAAAATACAAAAATATCTATCAAAATACCGCTAAAGGTACAGGTAATAACAGTGCCAAAATAGTAGACTAGAGCTAGACATAATCTTTGGAAAAAATGAGACAAACCGAACGAAAAATCTGTGAAATATGCTCAAATACAATAAACTTATGTAAACTGCTGTCACAAATAAAGAACCGCAAAGAAATACATAAATACTACATGTAAATTATTGTCAAAAATTAATACCTGCAAAGAAAGGAAGCAAAATATAACGTGAAAAATGCTAAAATATAATAAAACTAGGTAAATTACAGTCACAAATAAATACGTCCAAAAGAAATACACAAATATACAGGGTAATATGCTAAAAAATAATAATAAATACTTCATGTAAATTATTGTCAAAAATTAATACCTGCAAAAAAAGAAGCAAAATATAACGTGAAAAACTGCTAAAATATAATAAAACTATGTAAATTACATTCACAAATAAATATCTGCAAAAGAAATAAGCAAATATATGACGAAGAACACGCACACTACTGCTGCAGAAGCCTGATACTGTCTACGTACAAAACACGGCGACCTAAGTGTTCTCAGAAATTAACACAGAAACAGTAGACACACTAACAGTGGATATATGTTGTAAATGCTACAGACTCTGTCACTTTAGTGTCACACGCCGTTTGTACTGTTAAATATCAGAGAATACTAGCGGTGTGTAACAATATAGTTTCTGAACGATACAACATCTAATTTTGATGATTGAACGCTTACATACTAATTTGAAAACTGTACAACCCATACATCGATAACAAAAAATCCTTCAAAAACAAACACTTAAACATATTTACTACTTTGGCAAATTTTCGAGACTAGGAATATGACCAAATTATGGACCACACAATATTCTTGCAGGAAATGCTCTTTTCGATCTAACACGAGACTACGATAACGATAACTAGTAATGTACTATACAAAAAAAAATTAACTTTATCATCTGTAGTTTTAAAATAAAATTAGGAAATAACAAAAACCTAAATATGCATATAATTATTCAGCAATGATGTCCGCTAGATTGGACTACTAAAATAGTACCAAATAGCGAATAAGCCTCTCGTTCGATAGATTCAATAATATGTTATTGTTATTAACCGAAAAATCGACAGCTTTGACAAAAACACAAAAAATGTGTGTAATAGAACCACTGACATACGAAAAGAACGATATTATCGATCAACAAAACCAATAGTGATTGATAGGGTCTGTGACATGCATCCGCAAGGACAATACCTGAAGGTCACTAAGCCTGCAACATCCAAACGGTTCAACGTTCAAAAACGTGCAAAGTATTGATGGAAAGAGGAGGTGGTAACAAATATGTTAAGATAAAAATAAAACGCAAAGACATTGCCAAAACCATACCCAAACAGGTCAACGAATACAAAATGCAAGATATCGAAGGAAATGGAGGTGGTAACACATATGTTAAGATAAAAATAAAACGCAAAGACATTGAAAAAACGCTACTAAGCTTGTAACGTCCAAACGGCTCAACGTACAACAATCAGCTACTAAATGACATCGGCAAATAGAATACCAAATTTTTTTAGTATCGAATACCGAATAAAGAAATTTTACGTTAGGAGCACATACTTGAAGAGAAAAGTCACTAACATTTAAGATTACCTGATACCATTCTTTTGGTGACTCTGCATAAACCTTTGCCATATCCTCTGGCGAAAGAGCATTAATGTCGTTGACACTCAAAAGACAGGATAGTCTTTTGTCTCTGTCTCATTAGACTCATTAGACTAAAAGAGTCGTTACGAAGTCGTTAAATATATCTTCCAGTACAACATCCCCTACGTAATTAATTATTTCGCGTATGAACCATTAACGCGGTCAAAGGTCAAAGTATGTCTTAAGATGGTAAATATATTAGGTTAGAAGGTCTCTGCGTACCGCTGTCTACGTGTCACAGATGGCTCTGTTCGCCTCTGCATGTCTCAGCATACTTTTTGTCTACCTGTCATAGATGTCTCTGTGTGCTTCTGAATGTCTCTGCGTCAAATGTCGTGTGATTCACGTCATACGTCAAATATCACATAATATGTCACATTTTATGTCAAACGTCACGTTATATATCTAATGTCACGTATTAGGTCACGTCATACGTCAAATATCACATAATATGTCATATTAATTTTTTGTGTTAGGTATTACTTAACAGACGCGTAGTTATGGTTAATTTATTAGGTTAGGTAGTGCCGCGAAGCAACCCGACCTAACCTAATAAATTAACCATAACTACGCGTCTGTTAAGTAATACCTAACCCAACAAATTAATATGACATATTATGTGATATTTGACGTATGACGTGACATAATACGTGACATTAGATATATAACGTGACGTTTGACATAAAATGTGACATATTATGTGATATTTGACGTATGACGTGAATCACGCGACATTTGACGCAGAGACATTCAGAAGCACACAGAGCCATCTATGACAGGTAGACAAAAAGTATGCTGAGACATGCAGAGGCGCACAGAGCCATCTGTGACACGTAGACAGCGGTACGCAGAGACCTTCTAACCTAATATATTTACCATCTTAAGACATACTTTGACCTTTGACCGCGTTAATGGTTCATACGCGAAATAATTAATTACGTAGGGGATGTTGTACTGGAAGATATATTTAACGACTTCGTAACGACTCTTTTAGTCTAATGAGTCTAATGAGACAGAGACAAAAGACTATCCTGTCTTTTGAGTGTCAACGACATTAATGCTCTTTCGCCAGAGGATATGGCAAAGGTTTATGCAGAGTCACCAAAAGAATGGTATCAGTTAATCTTAAATGTGAGTGACTTTTCTCTTCAAGTATGTGCTCCTAACGTAAAATTTCTTTATTCGGTATTCGATACTAAAAAAATTTGGTATTCTATTTGCCGATGTCATTTAGTAGCTGATTGTTGTACGTTGAGCCGTTTGGACGTTACAAGCTTAGTAGCGTTTTTTCAATGTCTTTGCGTTTTATTTTTATCTTAACATATGTGTTACCACCTCCATTTCCTTCGATATCTTGCATTTTGTATTCGTTGACCTGTTTGGGTATGGTTTTGGCAATGTCTTTGCGTTTTATTTTTATCTTAACATATTTGTTACCACCTTCTCTTTCCATCAATACTTTGCACGTTTTTGAACGTTGAACCGTTTGGATGTTGCAGGCTTAGTGACCTCAGGTATTGTCCTTGCGGATGCATGTCACAGACCCTATCAATCACTATTGGTTTTGTTGATCGATAATATCGGTCTTTTCGTATGTCAGTGGTTCTATTACACACATTTTTTGTGTTTTTGTCAAAGCTGTCGATTTTTCGGTTAATAACAATAACATATTATTGAATCTATCGAACGAGAGGCCTTATTCGCTATTTGGTACTATTTTAGTAGTCCAATCTAGCGGACATCATTGCTGAATAATTATATGCATATTTAGGTTTTTGTTATTTCCTAATTTTATTTTAAAACTACAGATGATAAAGTTAATTTTTTTTTTGTATAGTTCATTACTAGTTATCGTTTTCGTAGTCTCGTGTTAGATCGAAAAGAGCATTTCCTGAAAGAATATTGTGTGGTCCATTATTTGGTCATATTCCTAGTCTCGAAAATTTGCCAAAGTAGTAAATATGTTTAAGTGTTTGTTTTTGAAGGATTTTTTGTTATCGATGTATGGGTTGTACAGTTTTCAAATTAGTATGTAAGTGTTCAATCATCAAAATTAGATGTTGTATCGTTCAGAAACTATATTGTTACACACCGCTAGTATTCTCTGATATTTAACAGTACAAACGGCGTGTGACACTAAAGTGACAGAGTCTGTAGCATTTACAACATATATCCACTGTTAGTGTGTCTACTGTTTCTGTGTTAATTTCTGAGAACACTTAGGTCGCCGTGTTTTGTACGTAGACAGTATCAGGCTTCTGCAGCAGTAGTGTGCGTGTTCTTCGTCATATATTTGCTTATTTCTTTTGCAGATATTTATTTGTGAATGTAATTTACATAGTTTTATTATATTTTAGCAGTTTTTCACGTTATATTTTGCTTCTTTTTTTGCAGGTATTAATTTTTGACAATAATTTACATGAAGTATTTATTATTATTTTTTAGCATATTACCCTGTATATTTGTGTATTTCTTTTGGACGTATTTATTTGTGACTGTAATTTACCTAGTTTTATTATATTTTAGCATTTTTCACGTTATATTTTGCTTCCTTTCTTTGCAGGTATTAATTTTTGACAATAATTTACATGTAGTATTTATGTATTTCTTTGCGGTTCTTTATTTGTGACAGCAGTTTACATAAGTTTATTGTATTTGAGCATATTTCACAGATTTTTCGTTCGGTTTGTCTCATTTTTTCCAAAGATTATGTCTAGCTCTAGTCTACTATTTTGGCACTGTTATTACCTGTACCTTTAGCGGTATTTTGATAGATATTTTTGTATTTTCGCTGTATTTCGACGACATATGCACTAATTTCTTTTGTCGTCAGATTGTGACTAGTAATTTTTGATTATGCATAACACTTCTTGTATTTTTGATGTTTTTTATTACTACGATTACATGTTAAATGCCAGATTGCTTTTTACATTTTGTGTGTATGTTTTGTGATGTTTTTAATGTATTTTTCACGGTATTTCGACAACTTTATGTATTATTTCTTTTTGCGGCTTCTAGGAATAATGATTTCTACTGTTTTATTTTTATTGATAATGTGTTTAGGCTGCTTTGCCCTTTACTTTTTTTCGTGAGACTATATATTTGTTGTGAGTTTGTATTTCTTTTTGTTTTACACATTAGCATCTCTTCTGTTTTAAGATATGTTTCTTCGTTATTATTATTTTTTTCTGATTTCTTTGCAGGTATTTATTTTTTAACTGTAGTTTACATGGTTTTATTTTAATTTAACATATTTCACAGAAGTACCGCCTTTTTCTGCCTCGTTTTTAGCACAATTCAATATCTTTTAATTGTATTAACTGTATTGTAATACCTTTTCCACGGTTAGGTGTTTATTACTGTTTTGCATGTTTCCTTTTATAATTTTGATATGTTTTAATATATTTTGATTGCATGTCACCTGCTTTGATCATTATTTCCTATTAGTCGGTTGGTGCTTATTACTTTTTGCGTATAAGTTTGATGTTTTTTAATGTATTTTCATTGAATGTCGATTGCTTTGATCATTAGTACCTATCCGTCGATAAGTATATTAGTACTTCATTGCATGTCGATTTTATTTGAACATTATTTGATACCAGTCAGTACGTGGTTATTACTTATTTACTTGTTCTACACATTAGAACCTCTTCTATTTAAGCTATGTTTTTCATTATTGTTTTTTGCTTCTTCTTTCTTTGTAGGGTGTTTTTTACTGTATTTTACATAGCTTATTACATTTTAGCATTTTTACGTTATATTTTGCTTATTTTTTTTTCTTTGCGTGTATTTATTTTGACAGTATTTAACATAGTTTTATTATATATTTAGCATATTACCCCAATATAAGTAGTTGTCTAGTTCTTTACAGTTCTTTATTTGTGATTGTAGTTTAAATAGTTTTGTTGTATTTGAGCATATCTCACAAATTTTTGTTCGGTTGTCTCTCGTTTTTCAAAGATTACGTCTGACTGTGTATGTACTCGCTACGTTTTTAATATATTTTTTTTGTTAATTTACAGGTTCATGTCCTGTTTGTGTAATTGAGTATGTTGTAAAGTATGTTTACCGTATTTTCTTTGATGTGAACTGCTTGTGATCATTATTTTAAACCTTTTTTACTCGTTTTTCGAAAGATTACGTCTAGATCTACCCAGCTATTTGTAAATGTTTTTTGATGTTCTTTGTCATTTGTAGCTAATTTTCCGACTCATGTCTCGTTTTTAGCATAATTCGGTATGTTTTTATTGTATTAACCATTTTTTTTTACCTTTCCAACAAGTAGGTGTTTATTGGTGTTTGCATGTTTTTTCTTATAATTTTGATCTGTTTTAATATATTTTCATTGCATGTCACCTGCTTTGATCATTATTTCCTATTAGTCGGTTGATGCTTATTACTTTTTGCGTCTTGCCTCTTATAAGTTTAATGTTTTAATGTATTTTTCATTGAATGTTGACTGCTTTGATCATTAGTTCCTATCTGTCGATAGATGTTTTAGTACTTCATTGCATGTCGATATAATTTTAACATTTGCCCCCTGTCAGTACGTGTTTATTATTTTTTAACTTGTTGTACACATTAGTACCTCTTTTATTTTAGCCATGTTTTTCATTATTGTTTTTTGCTTCTTCTTTTTTATAGAGTGTTTATTTTTACTGTAGTTTACATAGTTTATTATATATTTTAGTATTTTTTACATTATATTTTGCTTATTTTTACTTTGCAGGTATTTATTTTGACATTATTTAACATAGTTTTATTATATCTTTAGCCTATTACCCCTGTATAAGTATTTGTCTAGTTATTTACAGTTCTTTATTTGTGACTGTAGTTTACATAGTTTTGTTGTATTTGAACATATTTCACAAATTTTTGTTTTGGTTGTCGTTTGTTTTTTCAAAGATTACGCCTGTCTGGGTATGTACTCGCTACATTTTTAATATTCTTTGTTGTTAATTTACAAGTTTGTATTTTTGGTCAATACCAATAACATATTATTGGATCTATCGAACGACAGGTCTTATTGGCTATCTGGTACTATTTTAGGGGGGTGCAATCGAGCGGACATCATTACTTTATAATAATATGCACATTTAGGTAATTGTTATTTCCTAATTTCATTTTAAAAGTACAGATGATAAAAATTGTTTTTGTATAGTTATCGTTTTCTTGCAGTCTCGTAGTTAGATTGAAAACCACATATCCTGATAAGAAGCGTGCCTTCAGTTATTTTTCATAGTTCCTTCTAGACTATTATTCAAAGGTAGTAAACATGTTTATGTGCTTTGGTCAAGTTATCGGCTTTTTGAAGGATTTTTGTTATAGATGCACGGGCTGAAAAGACTTGGTATACATTTTTAAATCAGTATGTAGGTAAGTGTTCAGTCATAAAAATTATACGTCGTATCGTTTCAGAAACTATATTGTTACATACCTTTAGTATTCTGTGATATTTAACAGTAAAAGCGGCGTGTGTCTACTGTTTTCTGTGTTATTTTCTGAGAACATTGTGGTCGCTGTGTTAGTGTAAGTGTTTTCGCAAATAGTGTTTAATCAGACAAGTAATGAGTATTACATACTGCCTGTTTCTAGAGTGTCTTCAGTTCTAAAGAAGGTAATATGTGATATACGGTTGCTTGTATTTACATCCACGCATGCTGTATTCTGGATTTTAGGGTATGTGTTTTTATTTTTCTTATTTTTTTTGCAGGTATTTATTTGTGACTGTAATTTACATAGTTTTCATGTAATTCGGTATTTCTTTAACTTTTTTTTGCTTTACTTTTGCGGGTATTTATTTTTGTCAATAATTTGCATGTAGTATTTATTATATTTTTTAGCATATTACCTAAGTATATTTGTGTATTTCTTTGTAGTTCTTTATTTGCGACAGCAGTTTACATAAGTTTATTATATTTGAGCATATTTTACAGATTTTCGTTCGGTTGTCTCATTTTTTCCAATGATTACGTCTAGCTATACTCTACTATTTTGGCACTGTTTTTACCTTTACCTTTAGCAGTATTTTGGTAATTTATTTTACCGTCGGGGAGTAACTAGTAATTTTTGTTTATGTATAACACCTCTTGTCCTTTGTGTTGTTTTTTATTGATATGATTACATGTTAAATGCTAGATTGCTTTCTCCATTTTTTACATTTTATGTGTATGTTTTTGATGTTTTTTAATATTTTTCACGACATTTACAAGGCGGCTTTGTTCTTTGCTTTTTTTTTGTGAGACAGTGTATTTGCCTTGAGGTTGTATTCCTTCTTTTTTTACACATTAGCACCTCTTCTGTTTTAAGATATGTTTGTTTGGTATATATATTTTTTGCTTATTTCTTTGTAGGTATTAATTTTCTAACTATAGTTTACATAGTTTTATTGTATTTTAACATATTTCACTGAAGTTCCATCTTTTTGTCTCGTTTTTCAAAGATTACGTATATCGGATATGTACTGAGCTATTTGTAAACTTTTTTTTTATGTTCATTTTTAATTGTCGGTAATTTTCTGTCTCATGTCTCGTTTTTAGCATATTTCATTATGATTTATTGTATTAACTGTATTTTATTACCTTTCCGACGGGTAGGTGTTTATTACTGTTTTGCATGTTTCCCCTTATAATTTTGATGATTTTTTTTTTAATGTATATTCATTGCATATCAAATGCTTTGATTATTATTTCCAATTAGTCTGTTGGTGCTTATTACTTTCTGCATGATGCCTCTTATAAGTTTGATGTTTTTTAATGCATTTTTCATTGCATGTTAACTGCTTTGATTATTAGTTCCTATCCATCAATAAGTGTTTTATTACTTCATTGCATCTCGATTTTATTTGAAGGTTATTTGCTATCTGTCAGTGCGTGTTTATTACTTTTTTTTACTTGTTGTACACATTAGTACCTCTTCTGTTTTAAGATATGCTTTTCGTTCTTTCTGCTTCTTCTTTCTTTGTAGGGTGTTTTTTTTTATTGTAGCTTACATAGTTTATTATATTTTAGCATTTTCACGTTATATTTTGCTTATGGTTTTTTTTGCAGGTATTTATTTTGGTAGTATTTAACATTGTTTTATTATATGTTTAGCATTGTACCTCTGTAAAGCATATTTGACATTTATGAGTGGCTTTTCAATGGTTTTTACTTTCAGCTGTACCGTGACTAAGCATTATCGTCGAATTTAACGTTGATACTTATATAGGTTTTTTTTATGTTAATTGTTTTTTATTCTATATTTAACCTATTTTGTATGAGATGCTGTAGTGTCAGTTTAACTGGTACGGATTGTTGGTGGAAATATATATTTACCGAAGCACAATATCAACCTACAAATAAAATATTGCCCGAAATGCCGTAGATAAAATATAGTATTCAACTTACCATTTGTATTCGTTAATTTTGTATATCACCCGAATTGTTATGAATATGATTACGAATAAGCCTCGATGTTCTGTTGGCGATAATAACTATGCAATTTATTCGAAGTCGAATAAAACGATTTTACGCTGGTATTTCCCTTGTGCCGCTTCATATGTGTCACTAAAGGCGTCTGAATGTCTCTGTTATGACGCTCTGTAACCCTCTGTGTACCTCTGCTACCCTCTGCTACGCTCTGTTTTCCTCTGTTATTGTGTCTTTGTCTTTTAAAATGTCGAACGTCACGTCACAACGTCACACGTCACTTAATTCCTACATTTCACTTCTACGTCGAATGTCACGTCAATTCACGTGACATTTCACGTTTTGTGTCGAATGTCACATAAATGTCACGTCCTGCGTCGAATGTCACGTCAATTCACATGACATTTCACGTTTTGTGTCGAATGCCACATAAATGACACGTCTTACGTCGAATGTCACGTCCTGTGTTGAATGTCACATAAATGTCACGTCCTGCGTCGAATGTCACGTCCTGCGTCGAATGTCACGTCAATTCACGTGACATTTCACGTTTTGTGTCGAATGCCACATAAATGTCACGTCTTACGTCGAATGTCACGTCCTGCGTCAAATGTCACGAGACATTTCACGTTATGTGTTGAATGTCACATACCTGTCACCTCTTGCGTCAAATTTCACGACATTTCACGTTCTGTGATGAATGTCACATAACTGTCACGTCCTGCGTCGAATGTCACGTCCTTCGTCAACGTTCTCTTAGCCACTGTCCGGAAAAGAAGAAGAAGAAGAATGTTCATACTGATCGTTGACATGGCTTCTGTGCTTTGACACCTCATACGTCAAAATCATGCCAATAGCAACAAAGATACATTCTAGCACCCATTTGGCAATGCTGCCATCTTTGTTTTTTGTGTCAAAGTATTCCCCGTCTCATCCCCGTTCCATCAAGCCCTCGTGTCACGTCCTGCGTTGAATATCACGTCAATTCACGTTCTGCGTCGAATGTCACGTCAATTTACGTGACATTGTACGATCTATGTCAAATGTCACATCCTGCGTCAAATGACATGTCCTGCGTCAAATGTCACGTCCTACGTCGAATGTCACATCATTTCACGTGACATTTCACGTCCTGCGTCAAATGTCACGTTCTGTGACAAATGTCACGTCCTGCGTCGAATGACACGTGACATCCAACGCTTTGACACCTCATACGTCAAAATCCGACCAATAGCAACGAAGATACGTTTTAGCGCCCATTTGGCAACGCCGCCATCTTTGTTTTTTGTCTCCCCGCCTTCTCCCCGTTCCAACGAGCCCTCGTACGTCACGATCGGACCAATAGAAACGAAGATACCCAATAATGACCTTTTGGCATTGACCGATGCGCACGGCACATACTGCGTTCAACACCATTTTTCATCCCCTTTCCAACGAGCCCTCGTACGCCCCCATCGGACCAATAGAAACGAAGATACCCCATAATGACCTTTTGGCATGCTCCGATGCGCACGGCACATACTGCATTCAACCCCATTTTTCATCCCCTTTCCAACGAGCCCTCGTACGTCATCCTAGGTTAAGCCGTTTGGAACTTACGACCGGGGGTTGCGATTTTAGGGGTTGAAATTTAGGGGATGTGCCAGGAAATAGGTAGCCTATCTACTGAAATAATATTTAGAAATACATTGTTGATAAGTTCGTCTTTTGATGAGACAAAATTACAGAAATTATTTGGAAATAATATTAATCCGCTCGATTCATCGACAGGTACTTGACCATTACCGATAGTGAGCAGTTGCTTCGAGAAATCTTCAGCAGATGTATCATTAAGCAATGTAACTCTCATGTTTGTTGTCAGCTGCAGTTTCTTCACATGGCGCCATAGATTTGGCGATTTGAGGCAAGCGTTTATTTCATCGGCAGCCGTAGATCTTGGAATTACTGGCAGTATTTGGCGGAAATCGCCAGACAGTAAAATCATTGCTCCTCCAAAACATCTCGAGTCATTGCGTAAATCTTTTAATGTTTGGTTAAGTGCTTCTAATGCACGTTTATGCGCTATTGTGCATTCATCCCAGATGATGATTTTCGATGCCGCTAAAACTTTGGCCATTGCTAAGTGTTTTGCAATATTACACGTTGGTTCTTCAATAGTTTGAAGATTTAACGGTAATTTGAATGCTTATGAGCCGTACGGCATCCTTCTATCAATCTGCTATTCCAGAAGAAACAACTGCAACCGCTATGTTGGATCTCGCCCGAACAGTTGCTAAAACTAATGACATAAGGAATGTCTTGCCAGTTCGATCAGGGGCATCTAGGAAATATAAACCACCATTTTCATCAGCGATTGCCTTCATTAAAGTATCATAAACTTCCTTTTGTTGTTAATTCAACAGGGGTACATTCCTTTGAACTACTAAATCTAATTCCTGGTGATCTTATTCACGTTCCCGTTCCAATTCTCGATTAAATGCGTCATTCATTTTACGATTTGGCGCTGGCATTCCTAACGTGATTAATAAATTACCGCACATGAGGTAACACATATCTTCGATCAAGAGTAAAGCACGATTATGTATCTCCTCATTCATCTCAATATCGTGATTTCTGGAAATGACACGACTTTGATATAAAATATCTTCTGACATACTATCCTTGTATTTGTGCTACAGGTTACATGGGTTTGATGGAAAACATGTCGAAATTATGATAGCGAATAATGTGCGTATCTGACTTGGAGATGCAGAGATAATGGCTTCAGCGATTGTCGTATCCCAATGGGTATCGTTTTCTAATAAGTTCAATTCTTCACATGCAGCACGATATTGTTGGGAATATTACACCATTAACAGTTCGTAGTGTCTCAATTGTAGTTCTCTCCGAGAAACTACAATTGAGACACATGTACAATAGTACATCTCCGAGTAAAGCAAAGTTCGTGCAAACTGATCTCTTTGACAGATTGCAAAAAAACTGGTCAATGTAGTTGCTGGAGGTATTTCAGCACGTTGCGTAGCATTCGAAGTCGTGAAATATACTCGTTGACCATTCTCCAGATGCACCGCCAAATGTATAACAATAGGATGACGTTCGTGAATTGGAAATGCGAATATACGCCAAATCGTTTCATTACAGTTCACATAACGACCAACTTGTGTAAAGAATAAATCTTTTAGCAAAAAGCTGCTATCGCTTTGTTGTATTAAATTGGCCAAGTATATTGCCTAGGAGGACAAATTCGTTAAACTTCCCGTGCTCGAATCGGTATCACTAAAGTGTTATGATCATTTCGGCCTATCCCAGCCATCGTCAGACACTTGGGCTGATACAAATTCAAACACGGAAAGTAGAACGAATGTCTCCTAAAGCTTCACCACTGCAGTGTTTTGCGAGCAGAGGCGCCACCTACTTTGGCGGCCGTGAACGAAAACGATATAATCACATCGTTTTCTACCTCTATGCTATGCGAAATGTGTAAAGAATAAATCTTTTAGCAAAAAGCTGCTATCGCTTTGTTGTATTAAATTGGCCAAATATATGGCCTAGGAGGACAAATTCGTTAAACTTCCCGTGCTGGAATCGGTATTACTAAAGTGTTTTGATCATTTCGGCCTATCCCAGCCATCGTCAGACACTTGAGCTGATACAAATTCAAACGACCAACTTGATAGCGTGAAATTTCATCGTTGGTATTTGAGGATTGTAATCCAAAAACCGCCATATCACTGCCTTTCGTGACATATTTGCAAATATATTTTATGGACTTAACTAAATTGCAGTATTCAACGTTGCAATGTGTCTTGAACGTTTTATAAATAAGTGGCGAATATGGAACAATTCAACTGTTGTCGACAACGAAATCCATTCTTTTCACTTTCGTTGTGACAGTTCGACCGTTGTCATCTGGTGATCGACGCCGATACAGCGGATACCCATCGTTGCCAGTGACTGTCTATGCCGTTAATTTCCGTGGATATCGTTTAGAGCACTTTCCATCGACCATGCAAGGTGATTGGGGATTGATGGCACCACACGGTCCATAAATCATATTAGTAGTAACAACATCATGTAGGTCTGGATCGACTTCATAATCAGGAATCTCGGCACATATGATATCATCTATTTGGTCAGGCTGAATTCTTTCCACTAACCAAATAAGAATTTGTGCGTGCGGCAGGCCTCGCTTTTGTCATTCTATTGAATACATCCAGCATCGAGTATCTCCAAAGACGCGTTGTTTAACAATAAAGTTCATCAGGGACCGAATTTTTTGCCTGAATATACGTGCTGTGATGTCGTGTCTATCATTTAATGTTTGTCCGGGAAGCAGCAATTGAGTAATTTCTATCCATTTTGGATTACAGGTAAAAGTAAGAAAGAGATTTGGCCGGCCGTAATGACGAACATATGTCATTGCATCTTATGCATATTCATGCATATGACGTGGGCTACCAATATACGTCGCCGGCAGAATAGTTAATCGAACAATATTAGCTCCATTTCCTTCAGTACTAACTGCATCACGTAAATGTATGTACTCCTCAGAACGCAGTTTGGCTTGGTTCAACCTAATAAATGTTAAACGTTCCGTTTCTATTTTTACATACATGTCAACGCAATACTGCTGAAACAATCGACGAAACCGCAGCAAATACTTGTCAGCATTTTGACGAATCATTAAATGATATGCATAATAATTTATTGAGCTAACTTTCTTTGTAGTTTCTTCACCTGAAATTAAAAATTTGATAATTAACCATTTCAAAGACAAATAATACAGACATTAACCATTATTAAGATACTGATACTTTACCATTCAATGGATTTATTATTTTAATATTAAAATAATATCCATCTTCTCCTTGCCAAAACATGTGGGTATTGCAATGCGTCATATGATCGATGAGTTTCAGATATTTGTTGCAGTTGCCCAGTCTCGCGACGTGTAAGCACAATATCGCGTTTTTCCAATTGTTCACCAACAATCAGGATGGCAACTTCGTCTACTGTTGGAGCATTAAATGTGCGTTAGTGTGTTCCAGATGGTCGTTTATCTGCTTTGATGACAACTTTATAGTGATCATTTGGCATGCGCTCTAAAGAACTCTTAAACAACCTGACCAACGCATGATGTTGAATTCGATGGTGAATCTGTCCTTGTATCTACAAAATAAAAATCAGACAGTATTAACTGGGTTATAAACACTTTTTCTGTGGGAGAGTAGAGTTCAGTATTAGCAAATATAATACATACCAATAGATAAAGTCAGTTATTCTTTAACTACATTCTATGTAAGTACAAAAATAAATACCTTAAATGTCGGATTAAATCCTCCTTCTTCGATAATGTCTGACCCAAATGACGTCATTTGGAAACAACTATTGTATTTTCGAGTATTTGCAAGAAAGTGGCGTGATTCTTGTGTTTCGCCACAAAGCAATGAATACAATGGCTCATGTGGCGGAGTCAACACTGGCAATTTCACTTTACCATTAACGCAGCATAATCTAGGCGTTTCTTCGGAAAACTTTAGTGCACCACAATACTCGCAAACAACGTCTATTTGCCCAATGCAAACGCTAGGATGCAAGCTGTAATCATTGCTGCAATCGTATCGAAACGCTGCTTAATTAAAATCAGCTAAATATCTTGTTCTGCGTCGCAAATTATCTATTTGTTGCCTTCTGTTGTTCGCTCGACGATTCTGCATTGCCAACGAAGCACGAAGTCGAGCCATACTATCGCGGCGCTGTTCACGTGCAATTTCTTGTTCTTCTTCAGTCCTTTCATTTGCAGTATTTTGTATTCTTCTTGCATTACGGCTTTGTCGGGAAAGATTCGATCGTCTTGGTCGCGGCATTATTAATTAAACTTCACTTCACTTCAATCCACTTGTTAATTATTTATTTAATAGAAATAGTTTTAATGTTGATTTCTTACAAATATCAAATTGTCATCCATACGCCATTACATAGCTGTCATTTTACGTCAATTACATAGCTGTCATTTGCGTTTTGTTATTCCAAGTCTGATTCTTTTTTGTTATACCACGTTTTATAGTGACTGACGTTTCATGTCAAGTCACACGGGAACGCTGTCGAACGGTATAAAAAGTATCCTATGTCCATCTCCTGGCTCTAAGCTACCTCCCTACCAATTTTCAGCCAAATCTGTACTGCCGTTCTTGAGGTATAAGTGGTGTAACTAACACGACTTTCTTATATATATATATATATATATATATATATATATATATATATATATATATATATATATATATAGATTTTGATTTTGGCGTTACATAAAATTGACCGCTCGTTCTTCTGCCTTGATTAGAAATTTCCTTGATCTAACGGTTCGTGAGAAAAAATTTCATTTGCAGGTCTGTGTTTGCTGAAAAAGTGGAGAACTTTTAATTGGATTCTGACTAAGACACATTCATGTAATAAGCTGGACCGAGTGCTTGTACCAAAATATAAAAAAAATGTTTTTTAATAAAAATTTGGAAAAAATTATCAAAGGGGGTACCCTTGGACTTTTTTCTCTTTTCCGGCAAATTTGGGTTAACGAATCAGACCAAGACACATTTTTGTAATAAGCTGGATCGAGTGCTTGTAACCAAATATGACATTTTTTTTTAATAAAAATTTGGAAAAAATTATCCAAGGGGAACTCATGTATTTTTTTCAAATTTCGTTATTCAGCTATATTGGCGTCAATTTTCGTCCGAGAGTCAAGCGAGTGGACATTTCTTACATAAAACTGACCGATCGTTCTTCTACCATGCTCAGAAGTTTCCTACCTCTAATGGTTCGTAAGAAAAATTTTCATTTGGAGGTCTGTATTTGCTGAAAAAGTTGAGAAATTTTAATTCGATTTTTTCTCTTTCCCGGCAAATTTGGGTTAGCCAATCAGACTAAGACACATTTTTGTAACAAGCTGGACCGAGTGCTTGTACCAAAACATAAAAAAAATGTTTTTTAATAAAAATATGGAAAAACTCATCCAAGGGGGTACCCTTGAATTTTTTTCAAATTTCGTTATTCGGCTATATTGGCGTCAATTTTTGTCCGAGAGTCATGCGAGTGGACATTTTTTACATAAATTTGACGGCTCGTTCTTCTGCCATGCTCGAAATTTCCCTACATCTAACGGTTCGTGAGAAAAATTTTTATTTGGAGGTCTGTAATTACTGAAAAACTGGAACATTTTTAAATCCATTATTTCTCTTTCCCGGCAAATTTGGGTTAGCCGATCAGACTAAGACAATCTTCCTACATCTAACAATTCGTGCGAAAAATTTTCATTTGGAGGTGTGTATATGCTGAAATGTGGAGAATTTTTAATTCGATTTTTTCTCTTTTCCAGCAAATTTGGGTTCGAGGATCAGACTAAGACACATTTTTGTAATAAGCTGGACCGAGTGCTTGTACCAAAGCATAAAAAAAATTTTTTTTTTAATAAATATTCGGAAAAAATCATCCAAGGGGTACCCTTGGATTTTTTTCAAATTTCGTTATTCGGCTATATTGGCGTCAATTTTCGTCCAATAGTCAAGACAGTGAACATTTCATACATAAAACTAACCGCTTGTTCTTTTGACATGCTCGGAATTTTCGTAGATCTTACGGTTCGTGAGAAAAATTTTCATTTGGAGGTCTGTATTTGCTGAAAAAGTGGAGAATTTTTAATCCGATTTTTTCTCTTTCCCGGCAAATTTGGGTTAACCGATCAGACTAAGACACATTTTTGTAATAAGCTGGATCGAGTGCTTGTACCAAAACCTAATAAAATATGTTTTTTAATAAAAATATGGAAAAAATCATCCAAGGTGGTACACTTGGATTTTTTTTAAATTTCTTTATTCGGTTATTTTGGCGTAAATTTTGGTCCGAGAGTAAAGCGAGTGGACATTTCTTATATCAAATTGACCGCTTGTTCTTCTGCCATGCTCGGAATTGTCCTACATCTAACTTTGTGAGAATTGTGAGAAAAATTTTCATTTGTAGGTCTGTGTTTGCTGAAAACTGGAGAAATTTTAATTTGATTTTTTCTCTTTCCCGGCAAATTTGGGTAAGCTGATCAGACTGAGACACATTTTTGTAATAAACTGGACCAAGTACCTGTACAAAACCATAAAAAAAATTGTGTTTGAATAAAAATTTGGAAAAAATCATCATAAAGGGGTACCCTTGGATTTTTTTCAAATTTCGTTATTCGGCTATTTTGGCGTCAATTTCGGTGCGAGAGTCAAGCGTGTGGACATTTCTTACATAAAATTTACCGCTCGTTCTTCTGTTATGCTAGGAATTTTCCTACATTTAACGGTTCGTGAGAAAAATTTTCATTTGGAGGTCTGTGTTTGTTGAAAAAGTGGAAAAGTTTGAATTCGGTTTTTTCTATTTCCCGGCAAATTTTGGTCAGCCGATCAGACTAAGACAAATTTTTGTAATAAGCTGGACCGAGTGCTTGTACCAAAACATAAAAAAAAATTTTTTTTTAATAAAAATTTGGAAAAAATCATCCAAAGGGTACCCATGAATTTGTTTCAAATCTCGCTATTCGGCTATTTTGGCGTCAATTTTGGTGCGAGAGTCAAGCGTGTGGACATTTCTGTCATAAAATTGACCGCTCGTTCTTCTGCCATGCTCACAATTTTCCTACATCTAACAATTCGTGCGAAAACTTTTCATTTGAAGGTGTGTATTTGCTGAAAAAGTCGCTGATCCGCTTAGCCTGATCCGCTTACCCAAATTTGCCGAGAAAAAGGAAGAATCGAATTAAAAATTTTATGTAATAAATGTCCACACGCTTGACTGCTTGTACCAAAGCGTAAAAATTTTTTTTTAATCAAAATTTTTGGAAAAAATCATCCGAGGGGTACCCTTGGATTTTTTTTTAATTTCGTTATTCGGCTATATTGGCGTCAATTTTCGTCCGAGAGTCAAGCAAGTGGACATTTCTTACATAAAATTGACCGCGCGTTTTTCTCCCTTGCTCAGAATTTTCTTAGATCTAACACTTCGGGAGACAAATTTTCATTTGGGTGTCTGTATTTGCTGAATCTCATAAAGCTGTCTGTAACTTTGTTCTCTACTCTGATCGAGTATTAATGCTATCTCTAAACTCTCATTTAAAACGTATAATAAATATAATCCAAGTATATGCACCCACTGCAGACAAGGATGAAGACACCATAGAGTCGTTCTATAAACAAATCGACAATGTCTTAAGACTAACTAAAAGGCAAGATATAAATATTATAATGGGCGATTTGAACGCTAAAGTTGGCCAAGGAGAAGTGGAGAATTGCGTGGGGCGATATGGACTCGGGGAAAGGAATGAACGTGGCGATAGGCTTGTCGATTTCTGTATCAATGAGGAACTCATAATTACAAATACCTTGTTCAAACTTCCTAAACATAGACTATATACACGAAGATCACCAGCTGACAATAACAACAAAATAGTCAGAAATCAAATAGATTACATTATCGTCAACAGAAGATATAGAAATTCTATAATATCATCTAAAACTTATCCAGGAGCGGACATATCCTCCGACCACAACCCGGTTGTTTTATCGATGAGAGTGAAACTAAAGAAGGTCAACAGCCCTAGCACCAAGAAAATCATAGATACAAGACGTCTCAAACAAGACAACACATATGTGGAAACCAAATTTAAAATAAACGAGAGCTTAAGGAAAGTCAAAGAAGATAATGCAGAAACTTTAACTATTGACCAAAAATGGGGAAAAATTCAACATACCCTTGTGTCAGTTGGAAAAGAAACCCTTAAACCACTTTCTCGATTCGAATCAATCGACCTCAAACCACAAGAAAAAACAAAACCTTGGATGACAGTAGAAATTCTTGAGCTCATGGAAGAACGAAGAAAACATAAAGCAAAAGACCTGGATAAATACAAAGAAATTCAGAGAAACATCAAAAAGAAAATTCGAGAGGCAAAAGAGAGGTGGCTATTCGATAGATGCAAGGAAATAGAAGATCTGGATAAAAAGTACGATAGCTTTAATTTACACAAAAAAATCAAAGAAATGACAGATTCTAGAAAGCGTAAAAAAACGAATATCCTTAAAAATGATAAAGGGGATATTATTACTGATATGAAGGAGAGATTATGTCACTGGACCTATTACATTTGACAACTATTTAATGATGAAAGGGAAGAACTGTCATTAGAAATCACCGAGGATACTGGACCACCAATATTAAGAGAAGAAGTCATCTATGCCATCAAAAACACAAAAGAGGGTAAAGCTACTGGACCAGATGAGGTGCCCATCGAATTATTAAAACTCATCGATAAAGATGTTATTGATGTAATGGTTGAACTCTTTAATCTAATATATCAGACTGTCACAATCCCCAGACAATGGCTGCAATCAACCTTTGTAGCAATTTCCAAAAAACCAAGTTCAACAACTTGCTCAGACCACAGAACAATAGCTTTAATGAGTCACACACTTAAAACATTTTTGAAAATAATTCACAACAGAATTGTTAAAACTGTTGAATATGAGATTAGTGACACACAATTTGGCTTTAGAAATGGTATGAGTACAAGAGATGCTTTGTTCGGCTTCAATGTGCTGGCTCAGAGATGCATGGACATGAATCAGGATATGTACTTATGTTTTGAAGACTTTGAAAAGGCATTTGATAAAGTTCAACAAAAAAAGCTTGTAGATATATTAAAAAGCAAAAATATTGACAGTCGTGATCTGAAAATTATATCTAATTTATATTGGAATCAAATTGCCAAGGTAAGAGTTGACAGCCAGTACACCGAAAATATCAAAATACAGAGAGGAGTCCGCCAGGGTTGCGTGCTGTCCCCACTATTTTTCAATTTCTACAGTGAAGCGGTATTTCAAGAAGCGCTCTCAGACTCAATAGAAGGTATATCTATCAATGGAGAAGTTTTGAATAACTTACGTTTTGCAGACGATACAGTAATAATAACAGATAACAACAATGATTTACAGAACCTAATGCAACGCCTTAATGAACGCTGTCATAAGTACGGACTGAAGATAAATTTAAAGAAAACTAAATGCATGATCATGACTAAATCTGCACATGCAAATATCCAATTGACTATTGAAGATACTGCAATTGAGAATGTTAATAACTATAAATACTTAGGAACATGGATAACATCAGATGTAGACCAAACCAAAGAAATTAAGGCACGTATTGAAATAGCACGTACATCATTTATTAAACTTAAAAAGTTTCGGGATCTTTGTTGTCGGAATATAAGGTTAGAACTAGGCCTGAGAATGCTTCGAAGTTTATCTGAATAAGTTGGAAGCCTTTGAATTTTGGTGTTACAGAAGAATTGTCGCACCACCAAAAAACTACCCGTTTTAAGAGGTTTGCGTATGTTGGATTTGGTTTTTATTTGTATACATACAGAATTAGTTACAGTTATTTAAAATTATATTTATTGGCATACTTGCAATAACAACAACAACAAAACATTCATAGCATACTTCATATGCTATTATTTTTCTTCTTTTTCGTGGCCCAATACCACTAAGCCTTTCATCCACCAAATTGTTTCAGGTAAAGGTAATATCTGACATACTCCCACCTGAGGAATATTCTGATAAAATAAAATATTGCTCACAAAATCTAGAAGAAAAATTCTACAAAACCATTATACAAAAAATTATAAATGGCTAATAGGTACAGTTTTTGACAATCACTACTCTAAATAACGTTTAGGCAATTTAGAAGCCCGTCTCGTACGTTTGATTTTCACTTCAGAAACCTTTGCACTATTTGTCGGAATACTGACTTTAAACACTCCCGCACCCTCACAATATTCGTCTTCGGAACTGAAGTCTCTCGCAGCCAACTCAGGAACATGTGGGGTACCATTTAATTCACCGTTATCCTTCATTGGCGTCTTCACATCATTCCGAAGCTTGAACTCAGGAACAGTACAACACTCTAGTGGGTAAAGACGCTGGACAGGTCTCAATAAATATCCCTTAGCTGTCTTAACTTTGCACAGTCGAACATTTCCATCTTTACCAGGAAAAAGTTCAACAACTCGTCCCATAGGCCAATCTAAACGTTTACTGCCATCGTTGCCGACAAGCACAATTTCATTAAGTGCGATCTGGCGGTGAGTTTTATTCGCGTAAACTAGTTTTAACTGTCCAAGATATTCCAAACGGAATCGCTTACGAAGTTCCTCTCGCAAAGTCTGAACCCGACGCACTTTTCGACACAATGAAGCATTGTCTATAGCATCACAATCTGGTAGCCCCCAGTCCACCTAGTCCCGCAAAAACATCGCTGGTGTCAAGGCAACTAACTCTTGAGGATCCTCCGATAGATACGTTAATGGTCGCGAATTAATTATTGCCTCACACTCACATAACAACGTTAGCAAAGTCTCATAGTCCAAACTAGCACGACCTAGTGTTTTTCTCAACAACTGTTTCATAACACCAATGAGGCGCTCCCAGAATCCTCCCCACCAAGCTGCGGTAGGTGGATTAAAATGCCAACGAATACGTTGCACAGACATCTCACGAGTAATACCGTCCCAGTCCAGATATGATAAGGCATTTTCAGCACCCACAAAACCCGTACCGTTATCACTATAAATCGTTTTCGGCCTACCACGACGAGACACGAACCGACGTAAGGCCTGAAGAAAATTAGAAGTTGATAACGAACACCAGAGTTCCAGATGAACCGCCCTGAAGATCGCACACGTGAACATACAAATCCAAACTTTTTCACCGGTCTTAAGGAACAGCGGTCCCGCAAAGTCAATACTGGTCACTTCAAAAGCTACAGCGTCACGCACTCTGTTAGCCGGTAAAGGAGGAGTATGAACTGTTAGGTGTTTTCCAGTGTACCTCCGGCACAATACACACTTGGAGATAACGGATCTTACACTGCGCCTTCCTGAGAGAACCCAAAACTTTTCTCTGAGCAAACTTAAAGTACCTTGGGTCCCAACATGACAAGACTTCAAGTGATAATACCTAATTAACTTTATGGTTATCTCATGTTTAGATGGCAGTACGACTGGAAAACGGTAATACTGTGTATCTTCTCTGTTACAAACTCTAGATCTCAATCTAATCAAACCCCCTTCTTCATAAAATGGGTCAAGATGATTAATCCTTTTATCATCCACACCTGAGAAGCTTTCCTGCTGTACTTTTATCAAAATAAATTTCTCTGCAGCCTCAAACTCTTCAGAGGTTAACTCACCTTTATACTTCTGGTCACCTTTGCGACAATTTTTTACGAAACGTTGAATCCAAGCCACCATTCGTACCATCTTAGTATATTGTGAAAAGTAGCTAAAATGCCAGTCACACGAATTATAAACATTAACAAGAGATGTCACCAAAGTCTTTCTACGCTCTGCATTAACTTCTTCTTCATCACAAGTAGCCGCACTAGAAGGCCACTTATCGCGGCTTTCATACAACCACTTTGGCCCCTCCCACCATCTCGACTGAAACAAATGTCTAGACGTGCACCCTCGTGATGGCAAGTCTGCAGGATTGACCACTCCTGGTAGGTGACGCCAGTTTTCCATTGAAGTTAAGCTACGAATTTCTTTAACTCTGTTCCATACAAAAACTCCCCATTCTTCTTGGCGTTGTATCCAGGAAATAAAAGTGCTTGAGTCACTAAAAAAAAAGGATTCTATATTTCCTGGCAAGTTCTCTGCAACTTGAACATACAAACGGGCACCTATAGTTGCAGCTAGCAGCTCAAGACGTGGAATAGTCATTTTCGAGGTAGATTTCTTAATTGGAGCCAATCTAGCTCTCGAGGCCAATAGGGATACAAATACTTTACCAGAATAACTCACTCTCAAAAAGATAGCACAAGCATAGGCCAGTTTGCTTGCATCACAAAAGACATGGATACTTAAATTTTGTGATACCTCACCATTCATTTGTACCCATCGAGGCAATTCAATCTTCTCAAGATAAGGTAAATCTTTCAACCAAATTTTAAACTCTTCAGAGATGACTTCATCAAGTGGTTCATCCCATGCCAAGCTCTTCTCCCACAACTTTTGTAACATGAGTTTGGGTACTAATAGAGCTGGACATGAATATCCAATAGGATCAAACACTTTCTGTGCTATAGAAAGGATTCTACGTTTAGTCACTACCATATTTTCCAAGTCAGTGTCCTCTCTTAAGAATTTCAAATTAACTATCAAAACATCTCGTACAGGATGGCAGTTCATACCAAGAACAGGACATATCTCTTCAGTTACACTAACTTCATCATTTCTTGTACGCCCCCACCCTCTTAGTTCGAACTGTCCCTCTGCCATAATTGCTACAGACTCTGTAATGAACCTTGATACCATCTCTTTATCAGGCAAACTTGTAACACAGTTGTCAACATAGAAGCTTTGACTTAACCTTTTAACAACATCTAAAGCATACAATGATTCTGATGTAGAGCCCTTTTCCAGGTATCTTGTGGTACTCTAGCGCCATCCCTAACAAAAATAGACTACTGTTAACACCAAATACCACACGTTTATGACGAAAAACTACTGTCTGACCTTCTTTATCAACCCATAAAAATTTGAGGAAATCACAGTCCCTTTCATGCACACTTATCTGTTGAAATGCCCTTTTAATATCAGAAATCACTCCTATTTTGTTTTCTCTAAACCTTACACATTGAAGGAATTAACTGAATCAGATTTGGACCTTTCTCTAAACAGTGGTTAAGTGAAGGTTTATTCTTTGAATGTACAGATGCATCAAACACTGGACGTACCTTGGTAGTACTTTCTTCCTTTACCATAGGGCGGTGAGGTAAAAAATGTCCTAGACTGTTATCAACATCATTTAACTTTCCAACTAACTCAATTATACCCTCAGCCTGCCAGTCAGCGAAACCATCATCATACCTTTCAAAAAGACCATCACGTTTCAGCTTTTGCAGAGTGAAATTTAGTCTTTTCTCCGACAACTCACAATTACTGGGGAGAGGAGGTTGACCATCCAACCAAGGAAGACAAATCTCGTAGTGGCCCATCTTGTCTACACTTACAGTCTGCATAAAAAAATCCCTAGCAGCTAAAGCAGCCTCCTCTTTGGTATGTCTATCTGTAGGCTCTTTAATACCAATTGCTTCCAACTCCCAAAGCTCACTTAAGGAAGCATCCTTTATGAGAAGTTTCAATGTGGACATGACAACATCAGAATGTTTACTACTTGTAGGTATTTTTCCCATAAGTGTCCATCCAATGAGAGTTTCTATAGCTACTAACCCACAATCTAATTTATGACGACCCCCTGTATATAAATAACCAGCGACATCTGCTCCCAATAACAGTTCAATTGGGCCAGGTTGGAGATCATCAGATAAATCAATATTAAGGTACTTTATACCAAAGATACCAATTTAAAGTGACTCTCAATGTTTGCAAAAATACATGACCTTTAGTTTGGTTAGTCAAAGCCTGGTCGTTTGTGACATCCTTAGAAGACATGTTCTCATTTTGACTATTACTCGGCTTACCTTGACTTATTGTTAAACTGGGACACATCAAGACTACATGAGCTTGGCTACAGATAACACATCTTAGCCTTGTTTTACATCTTTTGGTCTGATGTCCCACTTTTAGACATCTAAAACAAGCCTTCTTCCCAATGAGAACATCCTTTTTTTGAACAAATGTCATTTTTTGTGCCTTAAAGCAATCTTCACTACCATGTGTACCTGAACAAAAGACACAAGCTGATATTTCACAATTAATTAAATTAGCAGCAGTTGGAAAACCTGATGACCTCTTGACACTAGCTTTAGAGGATGAAGCCACTTCTTCAGACAGTCCAAAACCTTCAGCAGCTATAGCAATCCTTTGTTCATTCTCTACTTCATTTCTGAGAAAAGTCATCAACAGTTTCAACCTGTTTTCCAATGTCCCATCTCTATAATCAATATTTGTGGAGCGTTGCCACACCCTAAGCAATTCCTGAGGTAAACAAGATTCAATTAATGGAAAGAGCATTGCTGAACACTTGTCAGATGTGATACCTAATGTCTCCAGTGCTCGCAGTTGAGTTTCAATGCTGTCATACAGTTTAGATATATCAATCTTTTGTTTAGACACAGACTTACTCAAAATGAGTTTTAGTAACTCTCTAATGTATACTTCTATTTGTAAGTCTTCTCTGCCAAACCTGCTTTGCATACTTTCCATAATTTTACTATAATTGTCAGCCATAGCTGGATAGCTTTCTACTGGTTGACGTGCTCTACTACCTGGTACTGTGGCTTGAACTAAATATTCTATCTTATCATGACAATCAATAGAATCATCCTCGTGAATCTTTTTGAATTGTGCCCAGAATGCCCACCAACCTTTGATACTGCCATCATATTTTTTAAATTCAATAGTAGGTAATCTAAATTTTCTCATACCTGTTAGTTGTGGCTCATCTGTATTCTGGGACACTGCACTATGCCTGCTGGATGCTTCAGTCTTCGTTTCTTCCATCAGCTTGTTATATCTGGTTCTACACTTGGAAAACTTTCTCAAATACACATCACAACTCTCTATCTCTGCTTCTAGCTCCGTCTCAGTAGAGCTTTCAAATGATAATTCAGTAATTTGGGAATCAACTGACTGTAACTCCTCAAACTTACATTTAACAGTTCCCAGGATACTTCTATTGACTCGTAGTCCAATGGTTCTGCTTTCATAAGACCTTCTAACTCGAATATAGCCCTTAATACTCTTCTGGTTTTCTTTCTATTTTCCAATTCTGCTGCCATAGTGCGTTTGGTTCAAAACCACCGAAACGTTCGCAATACAAATTACAAACCAAAGAACGCGGTAAAAACTCACTGGACCACAACTGCAAAGTTCACACCGAAATCCAACTCAAAAAGTCCTGTCACGGTCGCCACAATGTCGCACCACCAAAAAACTACCCGTTTTAAGAGGTTTGCGTATGTTGGATTTGGTTTTTATTTGTATACATACAGAATTAGTTACAGTTATTTAAAATTATATTTATTGACATACTTGCAATAACAACAACAACAAAACATTCATAGCATACTTCATAGTCTATTATTTTTCTTCTTTTTCGTGGCCCAATACCACTAAGCCTTTCATTCACCAAATTGTTTCAGGTAAAGGTAATATCTGACAAGAATCCTACGAATATCATGGATTCAAAGAATGTCAAACATGGAAGTAACTAGAAGGATAGGAAATGAGGCGGAAATAATATTAACTATTAAAAGACGAAAACTTGAGTACTTGGGACATGTGATGAGAGGGCAAAAATACGCATTATTACAACTTATTATGCAGGGCAAAATCCGAGAAAAGCGAAATGTGGGAAGACGACGAATATCCGGGCTTAAGAACTTAAGGGAATGGTTTGAATGC
This sequence comes from Diabrotica balteata, assembly GCA_918026665.1. Classification (NCBI taxonomy): domain Eukaryota; kingdom Metazoa; phylum Arthropoda; class Insecta; order Coleoptera; family Chrysomelidae; genus Diabrotica; species Diabrotica balteata. Next base: position 76,217,179 of record OU898281.1, on the reverse strand, counting down.
AGTAGTGCAGAACTTTTTAGAGCGGAAGTCAACAGAGTCCGCATAGCCATGATGATTTCCAACCTTCGATAGAAGATGGAACTTAAAGAAGAAGAATTTGCTGAAAAAGTGGAGAATTTTTAATTCGGTTTTTTCTCTTTTCCGGCAAATTTGGGTTCGAGGATCAGACTAAGACACATGTTTGTAATAAGCTAGACCAAGTGCATGTACCAAAACATAAAAAAAAATTTCTATTTTAATAAAAATTTTAAAAAATCATCCAAGGGGTGTCCTTGGATTTTTTTCAAATTTTAAGCGGGTGGACATTTCTTATATAAAATTAACCGGTCGTTCTTCTACCATGCTCGGAATTTTCCTACATCTAACGATTCGTGAGAAAAATTTTTATTTGGAGGTCTGTGTTTGCTGAAAAAGTGGAGAACTTTGAATTCGATCGACATTTCTTACATAAAATTGGCCGCGCGTTCTTCTGCCTTGCTCAGAATTTTCCTAGATCTAACGTTTCGTGGGAAAAATTTACATTTGGAGGTCTGTATTTGCTGAAAAAGTGGAGAATTTTTAATTCGATTTTTTCTCTTTTCCGGCAAATTTGGGTTCGAAGATCAGACTAAGACACATTTTTGTAATAAGCTAGACCAAGTGCATGTACCAAAACATGAAAAAAAATTCTTTTTAATAAAAATTTGGAAAAAATCATCAAAGAAGGGCCCTTCAATTTTTTTCAAATTTCGTTATTCGGTTATATTGGCGTCAATTTTCGTACGAGAGTCAAGCGACTAGACAATTCTTACATAAAATTGACGGCTTGTTCGTGTGCTATGCTTAGAATATCCCTACTTCTAAAGGTTCGTGAGAAATATTTTCATTTGAAGGTCTGTGTTTGCTGAAAAAGTGGAGAATTTTTAATTCGATTTTGTCTCTTTCCCGGCAAATTTGGGTTAGCCGATCAGACAATGACACATTTTTGTAATAAGCTGGACCGAGTGCTTGTACCAAAACATAAAAAAATTGTTTTTTAATAAAAATTTGGAAAAAATCATCCAAGGAGGTATCCTTGGATTTTTTTCAATTTCCTTATTAGGTTATTTTGGCGTCAATTTTGGTCCGAGAGTCAAGCAAGTGGACATTTCTTACGTAAAATTGACCGCTCGTTCTTCTGCCATGCTCGGAATGTTCCTACATCTAACGGTTAGTATTCATTTAACCACGTATCTTAAAGGTTGTGTGTTTCCGTGTTTGCTAATTATCATTTGATAATTAAGTGGAAAATAGTTAATTGACAAAAACTGGTAATATAATCCAAATTACTTTTGAATTGTTTATAGTCCGGGCGCTTGTTTAAATATAATGAAGGGCACCTAGTGACTGCCAGGATTGTTGGTTCTCGCTAAAATTATCCAACAAAATGCGGGTCCGCAAACACCTAACGAGATACTGTTAATACAACAAAATAGTGCACTTTTCAGTAAAATTATGCAAGGTCCCAGAATGAACAGATGCTGTACACGGCATGGAAATAGACGGAAATGGAAAAGATTTACGCTACAGATAGGATAAATCAGCTCCAAGTCCAGTTAGGTACCTTACAAAAATTAAATGAAAGCTTGCAATTAAAATTTGCAGATCTAGAGAAAAACTTGTCCAACGAGAAAAAACCTAGGAATGGGGAGTTTCATACTGACGATGAGGAATTAGCTAAGGAGACAGAGAGGATACGTTTCAAAAACTTCAAAAAACGTAAAATGGATACATCATTGACCCCACCACAAAAAGAGTCATATATCCAACAACGAGAAGAAAAAACCAGAAAAACACAAATCCCACCTTCAATAATTGTGGAGAGTATTGCCGAATTTAGCCAATTTCATGAATTAGTCAGACTACATACTGCTAAATTCCAGATAAAAGTACTTGGAGACAAGAGCGCTAAAATTAATGTCGATAGTGAAGAAGACTTCAGAAAATTAACGAAAAAGTTGATTGAAGTAAATTATCCATGGCATACGTATGAAAATAAGCCAAGCCGACCCATTAAAGTTATGGTCAATAAGTTACATTATTCAGCCAGTAAGGATTCGATCATGAACGATTTAAGTAATAAAGGATTTAAGATAATAGTCATACCAATATTAAAATACAAAACAAAGCAACCACTAAATATGTTTATGCTGGTATTCAGAAATGACGAAAATATCAATAGAATCTATAAGATCTCAGATATCATGAACGTAAAAGTACAAATACTTTCGCTCAGAAAATCAAAATTGGTAAATCAATGTAAGAGATGTCAGGCATATGGGCACACACAAGGTTACTGTTCGAAATAACTGTGTCCGCTGCACAGGAAAACACCTAACAGCTAAATGTGAGAAACCCAAGGACGTAAAACCTAAATGTGTCTACTGTGGAGAAGGGCATCCGGCTAAATATAGAGGATATATCGTTTTAAAGAAAATACAAAAAATAAAAGATAAATATAACAAGAAACAGACCTTACCCAGACAAAAAATGCATAAAAAAACCTGTAAAAAATCCAAAACAAGAAGAAAACAAAACAAGAACTTATAGTATGGTAGCAGCTGGTAAAAGTAATGAAGAAAACTATAGTAGTCAAAAAGATCTGAAAATAGAACAAACATTACAAAAAATATTAGAGAGATTAACTAACCTAAACGAGCGTTTAACCAGAATAAAATATAGCACCAAAGGAGCTATACCTAAAAGACTTGGTAATAGCGGGTAATTTAAGAATACTAGAATTGAATGCAAATGGGATCTTGAAACATCAGCAAGAACTACAAGCGATACTCGATATGGAAAAAATAGACATATGCCTCATTTCTGAAACCAATTTTACTAATGAGTCATATATTAGATTTAGGGGTTACAAAACTTATCATACTACTCGCCCTGATAATGCAGCCAAAGGAGGTAGTTCAGTAATAATCAAGGAAAATATTATGCACTATCAGGAAATTGGATACAGAGCAAAAGAATTTCAGGCCACATCAGTAAAAATTAAATGTAAAAATTATGAGGTAATCGTCACAGCAGTTTACAGTCCGCCAAGACATGCCATCAAGAAAAATCAATACGTAGATTTCCTGACCAGTCAAGGATATAGATTTATCCTTGGAGAAGACTTCAATGCAAAACATAGGCATTGGATGTCACGACTGACTACAACCAAAGGGAAAGAACTTTTAGAAGCAATAAAATACATAAAATGCGATGCAGTATCAACGAGAAAGCCTACTGGCCTACTGACACAAATAAAATTCCAGACCTTATCGACTTCTTTGTAGTTAGAAATATTTCTACAAATTACATAGAGATAGAAGAGGCATTAGATATGACCTCGGACGATTCTCCAATTATTCTCACACTCAGTGACACTGTTATCAAAAAAGAAAGCCCCCCTAGACTTGTTAACAAAAATACTGATTGGAAAAGTTTCCAGATAGACCTTGAAGAGAAGATTAACCTCTCAGTGATATTTAGAACCATTGATCATTTGATCAGATTGAAGCATTTGAGATGTGGCTTTATAGAAGAATGCTGAGAATATCATGGACAGCAAAGATAACGAACAAGGAAGTTCTAGGAAAAATGAAGAAGGAACCAGAGATTGTGTTTACGATCAAACGCATAAAATTGCAATATCTGGGACACGTTATGAGAAATCAGCACCGTTACTCCCTGCTACAGTCTATATTGCAAGGTAAAGTCAAAGGTAAGCGAGTACCCGGTAGAAGGAGAATATCATGGCTGCGGAATTTAAGAACATGGTTTAAGAAAACCTCAACAGAGCTGTTTCGAGCCGCAGCGGGCAAGGTTATGATTGCCAATATAATTTCCAACATCCGAAACGGATAGGAACTAAAAGAAGAAGATATATATATATATATATATATATATATATATATATATATATATATATATATATATGTTATGATGTGTTGTTGTATGAGCAATGAGTAAATTTGAATGATATTTGTAAGTATAGGGTTTTTATCGCGGTTCTCAAAGAATTAGTTTGTAAGTACTTTTTTAAATTATCTTTATTATAAATATTATGAAACAAACCTATCTATCAAATATAAGCAATATCAATTTAAAACAATCTATCTAAAATTTGAAATTCTTACAATTATTAAATTATTAACAAAATTTGGTACCTTCTTTCACTGAACGCCTAAAGTTTTTCCAAAATTAAAGTTATTATCACCACTCGATATCTTCTTACTAAGCCTTGGTTATCCAATTATGTTAATATCTATCTTCTGAATTATCTCCTCTCACCATATAAATATATATTTAACTTCTTGTAATTTCCATATACTTGATGTACTTTGAAATATAATGGATATTGTGGTTGTACTATTGAATGCTTATTTCAATAAATTAACTTCAAAACTGTGACTATATTACTGTAGTAATAATTAATCTCCAACTGTATTTAACTTAATAATTCATTTAACTTAATCAATGCCTTCTTCTAGCATTGAATAATCTCTTCATAACCTCATAAATAACTGACTTAATAATCCTTAAATTGTTATAACTAACTCCTCAATAATAATCTTGTAACTGATTTAATATATTCTAACTAACTCACTTAACTCAATTAATAATCTTCTTGTAACTAAATTCTTGAATTATAACTTTACTAACTAATAACCGAACTGGTAACTGAACTTAACTGAACTGAACTCATAACTGACTGACTGACTAAATTACATGGCTTTTTATATGTTTTTCATTGTTTCCAGAGTATTCTAGCAAGAAATCCAGATTGTATATGAACAATCTGGAATGATTTCCTGCCTGTGATGTGTTATGTAAATAGTCCCATTGACATTTCTAGAGTTTTCTATCTATCCTTTACTTGACTTTAGGCTCTCCAGATCAGAACTACACTATTATATGTAACTTATTGTAAGATTGGCGAATGGATTTAGTGTCCGCAGTCATTTAAACACAAACAAACAACAACAATATATGTAACTTAAACATTTATATTAAATATATTTTTACTATTTTACATCCACAATTATATTCTAAATTAACATTCCAAAAATAAATAAATTTTTGACTTTGACACTACAGTGTATGTTTGGTTGCATATGCAGACTCAAAAATATCTAATATTAAATAAAATAAAAAAAACTTCTTTAATTTAATTCTTATGCTAAATTCTTAAAAATACCCTCATATAATTATTTTTTAATAATATTATCTAATATATAACTTACAAATTATGTCTCTAACCACTATTTAAATAAATCTACTAATCAAAACTGCATATCTGGTTGTATATATTTCTAAGTTAATTTATTGTATTTCTGTTTTCATAATAATACCCCAAAATTCATTTTAAAATAAATAATTCCTTTATTATTTTTTTTTAATTAATTTTCTATCCATATACATTTGTAAATATATTAATTAATATAATTCAATAATTTAATTTTTTATCCAACATTCAGTCATACTACGCCTATGTAATCTATGTTCCATGTCAAATTGTCATGTCAAATGACAAAGATCATAATGTTTATTTAACTAATAAGTTTCTACACAATGTTTGTGTATTAATAGACTAGATTTAGGAAATAATTCTTTTTGGTTCAAAAGCCTTTCTTTAGTATAAATGGTACCTAAGTCTTACTTTTCATATGTCATGTCATGTCATTTCATAGAAAAATATTTACAAAAATTAATCTTAGGGAGGTATATAACCCCAATTCAAATTATATTATAAATTATTGTAAATTATATGATAGTGATTTTATACTTAACTCTAATATTAATTATGGTTTTTAGGACCCAAACAAAAGACAAATTCAATAGCTGCTCAAGACATGATGTCAAATTAATAATTGATACATTATACCACAAGGATTATATTTACCATGTGTTTTGTCAACAAACAAGATTGTCTAATGGAATAGAGTTAAGTGTTTAGTGAACTGTTTGTGATGTTAACAGTGTTAAAAGTATATAAAACATTATTCCATCTTGTCAAAATATTTAAAAATGTCATTAATATGAAAAATTCCTCTTTTCCATTCATCTATCAACACATAGCTGTTCAGTCCATTTTGGTTTTGAACTATGTATGGACCTTCAAACAGGTTGTAATTTCTTACAACGGTTTTCTCTTAAATTTCCTTGTCTAAGTGAACGAATTAAAACTTTGTCTCCTTTTTGAAATATGATTGGTTTTTTAATTGTTCGATTTTGTCTTCTGATATATTTTTCAGCATTTCTTTGAATTCTTCTGTTCACCTTTTGCATGACTTGTTCTAATATATCTTGTGTACACTCAGAAATCCACTTTCTATTTCCTATATGACCAAACATTAAATATTCTGGTACTTCCTCTGTGTTTAAATTATGTGTATTATTTAAAAAATATTCCACGTCTTCGATATAATCCTGCCATGTGACCTGTTCACCTTGACATAGTATCCTTAAATATTTTATAACTTCTTTTATATATCTTTCTGCAGGATTTGCTTGAAGATGTCTAATACTTGTAAAATGAATGTATTCAACGACGTATCCAACGATGTATTCGACTGTTTCCATATTTGTTATTTAATATAGATGTTAAAGCTTGGTGATCTGTTTCTATAGTAAATTCATTACCCAACAAATAAAATCTTAATTTTGTGACACAGTGTATGATACTAACTAATTCTAGTTCTGACACTGAATAACCTTTTTCATGTGGCTTTGTAATTCTTGATATGAATTGTATTGGGTATTCGACCCCATCATGTATTTGTAGTAATACCCCTGATAATCTTTCTATTGAGGCATCTGTTCTTAATATGAATGGCTTTGTATAGTCAGGATGGTATATTTTTAAATTTGACAGAAAAATGTTTTTGATTTCTTGGAATGCTAGTTCTCTTCGCTGGTCCCATTTCCATTTTACACCTTTTTTCAGTAGTTCAAGTAATGAAATTTCTTTTATACTTAGATCTGGTATCATCGTTTTATAATAATTAATTATTCCAATAAATCCTCTTAAAGTTCTTAAATTGTGTGGTGTTCTATATTCCTGAATAACCTGTGTCCGTTCTGGATCCATTTCAATTCCCTTAGTATTTAGTTTATAACCTACATATATTACTTCTTTTTGAAAAAATGTACATTTTTCTTGATTTATTTTTAGTCCAACTTTGTCTAATATGTTCATTAATATTTTTAGGTGTTCCGCATGCTCTTCAGCAGTTTTAGAAAAAATTAATATATCATCAATGTAATGAATTACAAATTGTTCATATTGATCCAAAATATCATGAAGACATCTACAAAGAGCACTGCACCATGATTGAAGTCCAAATGGTACTACTTTGAATTGATATACTACTCCATCTATCTGAAATCCTGTATATTGTCTACTTTTCCTTTCTAGAGGTATTAACCAAAAACTATGCTGTAAATCGATTTTAATGAAAAATGACATTCCTGTAATTCTTCCTAGTATTCCATTTATACTCATTGGTGCTTCAAATTGCTTTTCAGTGATCTTGTTAATATTCCTTGCATCCAAACATAGCCTGATTTCACCTGATCTTTTTCGTACTACCACTATAGGGTTAATGAAACGTGTATCTGCCTTCTCAATGATTTCATCTTCTAACATATTATTAATTGTTCTATTTACTTCTCCTCTGTATTTATATGGTATTGGGTACGATTTTGTTTTAAAATCTTTTTCTTCTTTTACTTTTATACTATGAATATAATTGTGTGCACTTCTATTTTCTTTATTAACAAGTCCCTTGTGTTGCTGCAATATGGAAATGACTATTGATTTATATTCTTCAGGGCAACTTAAAACTTTTACCATATCCTCTTCTTTACAAATAAAATTATTTTTCATTATGTAATCATTATTCCTTGATTCCAGTTTTACGCACTCCGCCCCGTAGGCATCCATCTGCTTTTTTCCATTCCTTAAATATTCATTACAATTATTCATAACATTATTTTGGGACATCTCCCTATTATTAAAATACATTTCTTCTTCATAAACATCATTATTTTCTTTTAATAATATCCTATCAATTCTTCTTTCTTCTTCCTCCTCATCTTTCTGCATAAACTTAATTATTTGCCCTTCCAAAGTTACAAACTTTTCTTCAAAATCTATCTTCACTTTCTTCTTTTCCAATTCATCATTTCCCATTAATATATCAACACATAAATCCTTGACAATAAAACCTTGCATAATAATTTCTTTATTAAGAATATTAATTTTAAAATTAGCTAGTTTATCAATTTCACCCAACTTCTTATTATTTGCACCAACTATTTTAATTTTTGGAATCTTCATTATATCTGATAGTTTTAATGTATTAAAAATAAAATTTTCCGAGACTAAAGTACTTTCTGAACCAGTATCTATCATAATCTTAATCATTTTATTTTTGGCCATAGCATTTATATAAATTAAATTAATAGATTCAATAATTTTATCTTCATCTAAAGAAATTAATTCAAAAGGTTTCTCATAATGACAATGACCACACTTGTAATTCAGAAAGTTTACTGCATAAAATTTGGATTGTTAGCATTGTTCTCTAATTGTGTCTGACCATTTGGTTCTAACGTCCTGTGTCTTTCACTACTATGATTTCTCATAATATTTTCCTGCCTTGTACTATATCGTTCTCTATCTTCGCAGCTTCTGTTCCTTCGTATATGATTTACCTGTCTGTTGTGATTAGGCCGTTCTCTATTTCTCCTATTGTTAAAATCTTGTCTATTATAATTGGTATTGTTATTAACATTTTGTCTGTTGTAATAATTAGTATATACTGTTATTTAAATTTTGTCTATTTTGATTATTATTATTGTTGTTAAAATTTTGCATATTATTTCTATATCTATTATTATTATATGATTGTCTATATTGTTGATTATTATTCTTATTATATTGAAAATTATTATTCATCCTAACCCTAGTAACACACGACGTCCTATGGACGTCCAATATACGTCCAGTTTTGGTCCGGACGTCCCTGGACGTAAAATGGACGTACTATGGACATACGAAGTGGGACGTACTTTGGGTGGACTAAATATGGACGTTCTCTGGACGTCGTACTCGGACGTTCCCTGGACGTCCATACTCGGACGTTCCCTGGACGTCCGAACTCGGACGTTTTCTGGACATCCGACATTTACCAATTATGGGATCAAATAGCAAATATTTCAATAAAATAAAAAATTATTTACGTTAATAAAATAATTAAAAGCGAAAAGGTTAAATCACAATTAATTAAAAATTGTATAGTTTATATCCAAAACATGTTTTTGTTTTTAGGTAAAGTGTAAAAATCTTTTATTTCTAGATAATTCGTTACAATTGTTTTATTATTCTAGTTATCAAGATATATGTTTGCTAATTCTAATAAGTAAAAATATGATTTTTATCGACAAGATGAATCTTGATAATCTTTTCCACAGAATAATTTGTCTCTTTTGTATTTTCAAAGACAAATTAATGAAAAATAATTATGTAATATGACATGTGATGATTGATGATATTAAATTAATTGTCAATATTGTCATTGTCATGTCATACCTATTTAAACAAATCGTACAGTTTAATCGTAATATTATTATTATTATTGCTTTAATAAAAGAAATAAAAGAACTCTATTTAAGCAGTGTACAGTGCATTGGTCTTTTTGATATGCTTCCTTTGATGTGGTATATTGTTAAAGGTTTGGTACCATTTTTGTTAGGTTATTTCCGAATTTGGTTTTTATTTTATTACAAAAAGGTAAGTAATTTTTCTTAAAATTGTTTATGTTTAAAAGTAAATTAGTTCTGGTTACAATACTTCCGATTTAAACTTTTTATTAACATGTTAAGTACCTAAAATAATTCAAATTACCACGTGGCCGACCATTCCAATGATACTTTACAAAGCATTTTTTTCAATGAAACTGAAGAAGGGTCTAAATATGGTTGTAACGAGAATTCTGGAGAACCTTATCGATATGTTTTTAATTTTTCTAATAAGTTATGCAACTGGACTTTGTCCTTTAATACTAGGTGATTTATTAAAAAATCATAAAGAAGTTCCTGATCTTTCTCATTTTAGTTCAGATGCTAGAACCCTTCTTGCTTCACCCAGAGAACAATTACTCTGATCCATATGATTCAAATTTCAAACATATTTTTAGCTTCACAATGAAACCATGTTATAGAAATGTGTGTAAATTTTGATGGAATCTCACTAAAAAAGAGTTTTAGTAGTCAGTTTTATCCTAGTTTGTATAATTTGTTGATATATCCTAAAATTGTAAATTTAATAGGCATTTACCATGGTTATGAGAAACCAAAATTTGCAAATGAATGTTTGATTGATTTTTTAACAGAGCCTGTTTTTTTATTAGATAGTAAACTAAAATAATTAAGCATAAATGATCAAGTTTGTTGGGTAGTTAGATTACTGTTACATGTTGATTTATATTTTAGGATAATGAGCTTTCCAAAATTGGTGAGGAAACCATAAACGAATTTGTTAGGAGAAGCCATAAGAAGCTGGTCTGCAATAAAATTCAAGGAAAATATAGTTGGCTAGGGAAAAAGCAATATAAAGCTTTTGAAGACACACATACAGCTCTGATTTTAAAAGGTTTGTAACTGTTAAACATAAATCAATCTAAGGAACATTTAAAAACTTACACTATCACTTAAGTGACCATATACAGCCGATGAAGCATATTGTTAACTGTGTCTTATATGTAATTTAGATGGCAAATTTTACCATTTCACAAATGTTCAGGTCTGGCTATGAGATTGCTTTAAGAACTACACTTAGCTATATGAAATGAAGGTTTGTTGTTGGCTGTATATATTTTATTTATACACTGTTATTTTTGTTTTTTAAGTATCAAAGTGTAATTACTGCTCATTTGGTCATTAGAAATAAATACCTATGGTTTTGTTGGTATTCTTCTAGTTCAGGTGAGATCCATTAAAATTACAGCTCAACTACTACTCAAGCAAAAGATAGTTGGCTAGGGAAAAAGCAATATAAAGTTTTTGAGGACACACATATAGCTCTGATTTTAAAAGGTTTGTAACTTATAAACATAAATCAATTTAAGGTACATTTAAGAATTTACACTATCACTTAAGTGGCGACATACAGCTGATTAAGCATATTGTTAACTGTGTCTTATATGTAATTTAGATGGCAAATTTTACCAACTCATAAATGTTCAGGTCTGGCTATGAGATTGCTTTAAGAACTACAGCTAGCTTATGAGATAAAGGTTTGTTGTTGGCCATATATTTTATTTATACAGTTATTTGTATTTTTTACGTATAAAAGTGTAATTACTGCTCATTTGGTCATTAGAAATAAATACCTATGGTTTTGTTGGTATTCTTCTAGTTCAGGTGAGATCCATTAAAACTACAGCACTTGAAATTCAGTTGTTTAATCATACGCCTTTGAATGATGATTTATTTACAATAAGCAAAGTATAATGGACTAAATTTGAAATTAATTTGTTCAATTTATTACATTACATTATAGTACATTAATTTTGTTTTCAGATGCTGCCTGGAAAAACTCCAAGACCAGTGTTGCCGTAGAGAAGGAAATTGAAACTTGATAATGAAATATCTGGGATGTAAAGAGGAGGCAAATAAAATTTAATTTGCATGTTGCATTAGCAAATATGATTAATTTTGTAATGAATAAATTGTGTGGTTGGTGCACAGAAAGGAACAGTCAATTTTTGAGACTGTTTTATTTATTAAAAATAGGTACCTAAAAATTTATCTACTGCTGAAATAAAACAAAGTTCCATATTAAGTATTGATCTTTTTCATACTTATGATTTCAACTTTAAAACTCAACAATTGACTTGTCTGCTTTTAATTGCCGACCACACACTTGTAAGGTAAATCAGAATGGGAATGGATAAGGGAAGTTGAATGGTTCTGTTTTTAGTGAGCCACAGTTTCAACGATTTTGCCAATTTCTTCAGCAGTATTCACAATCCTTCTTTCTCCTGTGTAGACAAGTGTAGTCAAAGATCCCATATCAGTCACAGCCATATTTACTCTTTAACTATTAAAATTTGTGACATTCTGGATGCTTACAGTGTCTTAATACCAATAAAGGTCTTGGTCCAGATGGAATATCGTAACTTATTTTTAAGGAATTATGCATTCTTTTTATGTAGGCCTCTATGGCTTATTTTTTATAAATCTCTGAGGGTCACTTTTCATCACAATTTATTTATTGATTTTATCCATTGATTCATCCATTAACTCATTGATTCCTAATTATCGTTCCATTATAATTCTTTCTACTATTCCTAAAATTTTCGAGGCTTTACTGACTGATTTTTTGACAATAAATCTGAAGAATCAGCTTCATACTGGTCAGCATGGTTTACTTACTGTCTAGTTGTTCAACTTCTACTAATTTACACTTATGTTATAATTGCATTAAAAAACATTTTTTATGTCGATTAGATTTATACTGACTTGTAGCGTCTACTGTTCTTGCAAATTGTGTAGACCATATTCTTATTCGGGTATGATCAATTTCTTGAATCTGGATTCTCTTATCAAAAGTGTTACCTTTTAATCTTTATTTTTAAACTTGTTCATAAAATAACCAATCTCCTGAATTGCTTCAGCTAGTTTGTTGAAATATTCCTCCCATTCACTGTGTCAGAATTTATATTTCCATGTTCCTTACCGCAGAACTAATTATGATTCACACATAGATATGGTCTGAAACTTTTGTATCAATAGGTTTAGGTACTATTTGAAGCACTAAAATGCTAAATGACACTTTTTATAAATGTGTACCTATTTATTCATGTATATTTTATCTGTAATTTTGTGTATATTTCTATAATGTTCCATTTTTGTATAATTTTGACAGTGAATTTGTTCTATTTGTTATGAATAAATGAATATATGTAATAATAAATGTTAGTTCCTTTAAACATTTATGTTTTATTACTAAAAATTATTTTATATTTCTATAATGTTGCATTTTTGTATAATTTGGACAGTGGATTTGTCCCATTTGTTAATAATAAATAAATGTAACAATAAATGTAAATTCCTTTAAACATTTACGTTTTATTTCCCAAAATACATTCTTAATATGCACAGGATGACACCACTTTTAGTATTTTATACAATGGCGTTGACGTCTAATTTATATCCTCAGCACTAAAATAGACGTCCGAGAACATCACAAAAGTCCGTCAAGTAAGTCCTCCGGACGTATTATGGACGTCCGATTAAGGTCCAATTAAGCTCCCGGTACGTCCAACTAACGTCCGCTCGGGACGTAAAATGGACGTCCATAGGACGTCCGGCGCAGCGACATTCGGACCAATATAGGACGTAAAACGGACGTAAATACACGTACGTGTGCTATTAGGGAATATCATTGTTATCATTGTTACTTGTCATATTACCTCTTTGTATTTTTTGAATAAAATTAATAAAACTATCTATTGTTTGAATATTTTGTACAGTTACTGTTTGTACAACATCTGTATCAAAATGTCTAGATACATTTAAAACTGTTTCATCTTCTCTAAGTGGTGGTTCTAAATATTCTGCAACTGTTATCAGCTTTAATGCATAATCTACCATATTAGATCTTAAATTAGGATTATACTTTCCAAAATAAAGAACTTCCCTAAATCTAGCTTGCTCTAATTCACCCCAATAATAATTTAAAAATTTATTTTCAAATGTTTGAAAATTGTCCAAATCATTCTCAATACTGGCAAACCAAGTTGCTGCATTATCACTTAATGTCATTCTAATATAATCTTTAATATCATTAATATTATTCACTAATCTTAATTTATGTTTTAAACTATTTATGTATACTCTAGGATGCAAATTTTTGATATTACCAGAAAATTTAATCCCAGTGTCATTTGTTAAATTTAAGTAAGGTCTCCCTATGTCTCTCATTTGTAAAATATCATCTATTCTCTGTTCCACATTTCTTATTTGATTACTATTTATTTGGATATTTTGTTGCATATCGTCCAATTTTTCTTCTGTGTTTCTCCTGTCTTCGTTCATTTTGATTTCTAAGTTACATTTCTGCAACTCTATTTTCTGTTCTATATCTATCATATTATCTTGAATAATCCTATTTACTTCTGTTCTCTCATTTTCTATCCTTTTCTTATACTTTTTTATTTCATTTGCTACTTTTTTCTCTGCAGCTTCAAGTTTTTTATCTATTTGTTTTATAATTTTATTATTATTATCTTCTATTTTCTTTTCTAATTTTTATAATTCTCTTCCATTTTTTTCGAATTCTCTTCCATTTTCTGTTCCATTTTTTTCATGTCTTCTTTGACTTCTTTAGAATTCTCTTCCATTTTTTTTGAATTCTCTTCCAATTTCTGTTCAATTTTTTTTTATATCTTCTTTGAGTTCTTTTGAATTCTCTTCTAACGTCTTGTTCATCTGCATCATTAATGACATCAAAGCTGCCATATTGACATTTTCTCCTCCTTCTTGATTCATTTCTACTGAATCTTGTGCAACATCAACTAAGCTCTCCTCTTGTACAGTTTGTGTTTCTATTTCCACATCTTCTTCATTCTTTTTGTTTGTTGTACCTTTTTTTCCTTGAGGCATATTGAGACTTTACTTGTTCAAATTTAATTAAAAATAAAATCTATAATTGTTTTTTTCTTTCAAATAAAATTAATTTAGTTATATGAGAGCACTTATCTTTCCAAACTAGTTCTTTTAACTAGAGAGAGCCCCGCGTTGGGCGACAAAATTGTTATGATGTGTTGTTGTTGTATGAGCAATGAGTAAATTTGATTGATATTTGTAAGTATAGGGTTTTTATCGCGGTTCTCAAAGAATTAGTTTGTAAGTACTTTTTTAAATTATCTTTATTATAAATATTATGAAACAAACCTATCTATCAAATATAAGCAATATCAATTTAAAACAATCTATCTAAAATTTGAAATTCTTACAATTATTAAATTATTAACAAAATTTGGTACCTTCTTTCACTGAACGCCTAAAGTTTTTCCAAAATTAAAGTTATTATCACCACTCGATATCTTCTTACTAAGCCTTGGTTATCCAACTATGTTAATATCTTCCTTCTTAATTATCTCTACTCACCATATAAATATATATTTAACTCCTTGTAATTTCCATATACTTAATGTACTTTGAAATATAATGGATATTGTGGTTGTACTATTGAATGCTTATTTCAATAAATTAACTTCAAAACTGTGACTATATTACTGTAGTAATAATTAATCTCCAACTGTATTTAACTTAATAATTCATTTAACTTAATCAATGCCTTCTTCTAGCATTGAATAATCTCTTCATAACCTTATAAATAACTGACTTAATAATCCTTAAATTTTTATAACTAACTCCCCAATAATAATCTTGTAACTGATTTAATATATTCTAACTAACTCACTTAACTCAATTAATAATCTTGTAACTAAATTCTTGAATTATAACTTTACTAACTAATAATAGAAACTGGTAACTGAACTTAACTGAACTGAACTCATAACTGACTGACTGACTAAATTACATGGCTTTTTATATGTTTTTCATTGTTTCCAGAGTATTCTAGCAACAAATCATGTTCGAATCCTTCTATTTGTTCTATATGAACAATCTGGAATGATTTCCTGCCTGTGATGTGTTATGTAAATAGTCCCATTGACATTTCTAGAGTTTTCTATTTATCCTTTACTTGACTTTAGGCTCTATAGATCAGAACTACACTATTATATGTAACTTAAACATTTATATTAAATATATTTTTACTATTTTACATCCACAATTATATTCTAAATTAACATTCCAAAAATAAATAAATTTTTGACTTTGACACTACATTGTATGTTTTGTTGCATATGCTGACTCAAAAATATCTAATATTAAATAAAATTAAAAAAACTTCTTATATTTAATTCTAATGCTAAATTCTTAAAAATACAATCATATAATTATTTTTTATTAATATTATCTAATATATAACTTACAAATTATGTCTCTAACCACTATTTAAATAAATCTACTAATCAAAATATCTGTAAATCATATTGTTATGATGTGTTGTTGTTGTATGAGCTATGTGTAAATTTTGAATGATATATATGTATGTATAGGGTTTTTATCGCGGTTCTCAAAGAATTAGTTTGTAAGTACTTTTTTAAATTATCTTTATTATAAATATTATGAAACAAACCTATCTATCTAATATAAGCAATATCAATTTAAAACAATCTATCTAAAATTTGAAATTCTTGCAATTATTAAATTGTTAACAAAATTTGGTACCTTCTTTCACTGAACGCCTAAAGTTTTTCCAAAATTAAAGTTATTATCACCACTCGATATCTTCTTACTAAGCCTTGGTTATCCAACTATGTTAATATCTTTCTTCTTAATTATCTCCACTCACCATATAAATATATATTTAACTCCTTGTAATTTCCATATACTTAATGTACTTTGAAATATACTGGATCTTGTGGTTGTATTATTGAATGCTTATTTCAATGAATTAACTTTAAAACTGTCACTATATTACCGTAGTAATAATTAATCTCCAACTGTATTTAACTTAATAATTTATTTAACTTAATCAATGCCTTCTTCTAGCATTGAATAATCTCTTCATAACCTCATAAATAACTGACTTAATAATCCTTAAATTGTTATAACTAACTCCTCAATAATAATCTTGAAACTGATTTAATATCTTCTAACTAACTTACTTAACTCAATTAATAATCTTCTTGTAACTAAATTCTTGAATTATAACTTTACTAACTGATAACTGAACTGGTAACTGAACTTAACTGAACTGAACTCATAACTGACTGACTAAACTCTAACTCATAACTCTTACTCAAACTGACTAACTCCTAATTACATGGCTTTTTATATGTTTTTCATTGTTTTCAGAACATTCCAGCAATAAATCATGTTCGAATCCTTCTATTTGTTCTATATGAACAATCTGGAATGATTTCCTGCCTGTGATGTATTTGACATTTCTAGAGTTTTCTATCTATACTTTACTTGACTTTAGGCTCTCCAGGTCAGAACTACACTATTATATGTAACTTAAACATTTATATTAAATATATCTTTACTATTTTACATCCACAATTATATTCTAAAATAACATTCCAAAGATAAATAACTTTTTGACTTTGACACTACAGTTTTATATAATATTATAATATTAAATAAAATAAAAAAAACTTCTTAAATTTAATTCTTATGCTAAATTCTTAAAAATACCCTCATATAATTATTTTTTAATAATATTATCCAATATATAACTTATAAATTATGTCTCTAATCACTATTTAAATAAATATTTTAATTAACATTGTATATCTGGTTGTATATATTTCTATTTTAATTTATTGTATTTCTGTTTTCATTATAATATATATATATATATATATATATATATATATATATATATATATATATATATATATATATATATATATATATCTCATAAGAAACTCTCTCGTCCGCAAACATCTTCAATAAAGTGAAGAGAGCACGAAAAATTTTTCACTTAAAATCAACGAAATGAAAACCAGATACAAGCGAATCAACAAAAGAGACCAATTCAATAAATCTAGATAAAATATTAAAGTTAACAATCACAATTTCCAAAATATGGAACACTTTAAATATCTTATAAGATAAATTATCACGGTTAATAATAATGCCACTAAAAAATACAGAGAATAATTCAAACTTTAGACCTATTTTAATACATGGATGCGAATCATGGACAATGAGTAAAACAAGTAAGGAAGAATTACAAATATTTGAAAGAAAAATAATAAACATTTTTTAACCTCATTATCATATCGCTACAAATCTGCATAGAATAAGAACACATACTAAATAAAGAAAGCTCTTATATCGATATTGTTCTGGAAAATAAATCCCTTAAGGTAGATCGGACACATGCATAGACGCCAAGATGTCAAACTTATAAAACTGGTATGGAAGGAAGTTAGCACAGAAAAATGCCATATCTAAAACAAATAACATTTCAGTTGATTACAGATTCGTGGAAAATCGATCAACTTGGAAAAAATTTGTAGTTAGCGAAGACCCACCCAGTATTGTAGCGCTACGTTATGATAAAGACAAAGGAGAAACAGTGACAAAAAGCAATAAACATGGACTAATGGAGTGAAGCTGCTTTAAAATCTTGATTGGAGAGGATTAAAATGAAAGTATAAGAAATACAATGTACTTTTACCTTTTTCAATAAAGTATGTTTATATGGACTTTTTATTTTGTTATCATTCATACGCATTACAGTGTGTAACAGATATGTATAGTAATAACTACCTATTTTTGGTAGGTACGTGCTTCTCTAAAAATAGCTTTATAGATACAAAAGGATTTCATTACCAAATTGGATTTTGTTTCATATGCGGAAATTTCCTAATGTATTTTGTTGTCGTGAGTATGTCTTTATACGTTTTATTTGAGAACCCTCTTAATAAAAACTTCTTTTATTTCATCTCTTGTTTTATGATATCTTGTATACAGCTTTTTTATTATTTTATTTCTAGTTGTATCTGTGTATTACATATAATTCTGGATAGACGGTTATCTCGAAATATAGTGCTAAAATAGATATTTTTGTGTAAAAATGGGTAGTAGTGCACTAAAAAGGGAAGAATGCTTAATTTATCTAACAAGAATTATATCACTTCACGATCATTACATATTTCTGAATATTTTATCTAGTATTTAGGGGTAATATGTAATCAATATAAGTGGAGGTAGTGTCAAATTTGCAATGATCTTTACTTTATAAGTAATAGCTTACTGACTGTACTTTACATGTTTAGTTCAAATAAATTAACCTTTTCCTTCAGAAAAGACCGATTTGGATGATAAAGTCAACTAAGAAAGTGTGATGAATCTTGTACCACCCCACATTCACATAAGTTAACCGGAGTCCTCCTGGCAGATTTAAGGAAGATAACTACCATCAGGAAGTTTCTTTCGAGGGTTCAGATGTCGAGGAGCAGCTTACTTTTTTTTGTATATCCTGCAGATGTGTTGATCTGGCCAGTTTTTTCTTCGATTCTAGTCATAAAATGGGCTGGTATGCGTGGAGTTGATGTTACGAATCTAGTTATAATAAGTTAATCTATTATCGGTTTATATTAAGGATCATGTGCAGATTTATTTTGTGTAGCTGACAAAATAAATAGATATATTGGCCGATAGCTTTTGTGGTCGTTGGAGTTTTTGCCAGGTTTAAGCATAGTGATAACTTTGTCTTTGCTTTGCGTGTCTACAGACTTTAGATATTAGCCATTGTAGTATTTTTGGTCAAAATTTTATAATTAGTTTTGTGCTCAGATCCTCAATCGGGAGCCGTAATATTGTTTATTTTATACGTGGATAGTGGATCCAAGCTCAACATAGTTAAATGGTTCCCGCAGTGACTAGTTTGAGTCCTCTCTCATTTTAAGTTTTTCTTTGCTTCTTTGCCGGCACTTATTATGTAATCTTCTGCGATCAGCTTTATACCAAATACCCTAGGTTTGGCCCTCTATGTGCTTACTGCACTAGAAATACGTCACATTTGTGTTAAGCGTTTATGTCTGATAAGCTTAAGTAAAGTAGAGCGTATGTATAATACCCAGTTAAGTGACAATCATATTATTCATGTCAATGTAAAGTTAATATACTTTTTGCTTATATAATTACTCAATATAGTATTTGCTTTATTTATTACATCTTTCATCAGGCTTATGAATTGTCTTTATCTCTAGATATAGTTTACTTTATCTCTATAGAATAGTTGGTCCTAAAAAGGACCGATTTGACAAAACTCATATTGGACGAGTGATTGAAGAATTAGCCAATTAATTAATTATTCATTACCCAAGGTACGCCCAATTGCGGTGGTCTTATTAGTACTTAAATTTTCGTGAAGGCTTCTACGTTGAACTCCATAAAAAATGACAAAGTATTTACTTTTGACTAAAAATCTAAATTTTACATACTGTTACTTTTAGACGATATTTCGAGTCAGATTTGTATGGTTATAACTATAGCCATGGACGTATAAACATAGATGGACACAGCAATAAGATACCTTTAACACACAATGTTTTGAAGCTTCGATAGAATGTGATGCTTCCGCAATGAGTATAAGCGTGCTTGAATTTTTACTCGCGGGTAATTATTCAGATTTTAAAAATTGGAAGTAGTAATAATGTATAAAAACACGTTCAAAGAATTAAAAAAAAACGAGAATTTAACTATTAACAAATCACGTCTTTATAGAAAAATAAAATACAATTTTATTATATCTTATTGAATACATTAATGAACATAAATAAACCTAATGGTACGCCTATTAAAATGTAAACAAACACACTTTTTCATTTCCTCATCTTAAATAATGTAAATTGTATGTACTAACAAATGAAATGAGAGACCGGGATGTAAATATTTCGTTTATTTTATTTCACTTTTCTCACTCAAAATGAGTTTGTAACATCGGTCACAACTCATATATGGATAATAAGGAAACAAACAGGTTAAAATAGGTGTACAAAATTTTAACTACATATATATCGGCGCCATTGTTCAGGAGATGAGTTTATCCCAGAGATCAAAAATTACGTTCTTTTACATGGATATTCTAGGTTCTATTTACTTATTTTCATTACTAAAAAGTATATTTATAATAAAGGCCTTAAGCCGTCTTTAGATTCTATGAAATTTTTTTGGCATAGACTTTTAGTCATTCCGCCAGACTCAACATGGTACAAATAGTTGTTTGAGTTTATATTAATAAATATACAAAACAAAAGACAGGTAAACAGGGTCACTCTCTTCTCGCCTAGGGGCCCATCAAGGCATTTTTTAAAAATACGTACAACACTAGGCCACGGTAAGAAAAGAATTTGACAATTGGGTTAGAAACAAAGGTTACGTTATTAACTAATGCATAATTATTTAGATGGTTATTTTACTATCCTTTAAAAAACATAACTAAGGAATCATACACTGCTCTCGAGTCTAGTGATATCCATGAAAATTTAAACCTATGGAAATTGGCAAATTACAAAATACAGACATAATTCTGAATACCAACTTGGGACAAACAGTTTTCCTCTCCTCAACTTATTCAGTTACAATCTATAACGTGTAAACGCATACTTGTTTTATTGTTAGATACAATGAATTTCCATCAAGTAACTTTCAGCAATGTGACAACAAATTGCTATATAACAGTACGAGGCAGTATCATCATATTTGCGTTACATTAATATTTATGTGGCAATCAGCTGTAAAAGTCATTGCCGTTTTTCCGATCGTATCATATTTTAGCATAGTCACATAAGAATTCTTTTTAAGCAATATACTGTGTCATATTCTTCTGATTTATTTTGTTGACAATTTATTTATGCTTATTCGTTCACCTTTTGTAAAGCAGTCTGTTTAAATATTAGGGATTTAAGTAGATAAACAAAGAGCATGGTAGGTGATTTTTTTTAAATACCATTCTAACTTTTAGCATCCACCCATAGCATTTTCTTTCCTAATTCGCTTGCAACATTTAATAAAACAGTACTCAATATTATCTATCTCACTCCTATATTCAACGAAAGTACATTTCAACCAACAACAACAATTTACATAATCACAATTTCGTAACTACATACGCTTGCAAATTCTATACATTTAACTAGCAATAAATTAAAATTTTTTCCCCTGCGCAGTTCTTTCTTAGTGACCTTATAATTTATTCCACAACTACTCATTACTATTTTTAAATAAATCCATTAACATAATGGCCCATTAAGATATTTTCAGTCTACTAATGACCCAACCACTAACATAAATTAAACAATTTTTTATTGATTGGACATATTTAGAAATTAACGTTATTTTCCTAATATTAAAACTCAAGAGCAAATTGTTATTTTTAAAAAATTTAGATTTAATCTATTATTAAATATTTTGTTTATTAAAAACGTTTGTATAAGATATATAATCGCCTTAGGCTTGAAAGTGAATTTATTCAAATAACTGTGTCTTGATACTTCATTCCGGTAACCTACTAATAATTACATGCCCGGAGCTATTTACCGAGAATGAAGTCTGAATCAATTACATAACAACATTCCTTTCTTAATTATGGTTCTCTCTGCATTACCGATGTATGCAAATGCTTGTTTGGAATTTCTCATAGTCCAGCAGAATTATCTTTAATTTTTAAATTAAAATTTTTATTTTTCGGAATGAAATGCCTGTATTTTGTAAAAAATTATAATGAAATCATGAAAGTTGTATTGAAAGTGAAAGGAAATACTGGTATAAATACATGAAAGATACCATTCCTAATTCACTTTCAGTAACATACAAACATACGACAACAACAACAACAATATGGCTGATATTGAACAAATGGTAAGTTTTTTCTTTCTTATATTTATGTTTTAATATATTATTTTTATTATTAATATTTGAGGTTTTAAAATTGATGAGAATTGATGCAAGTGCCTTTATTCCTACAAGAGCCACACCTTATTCTGTGGGTTTTGATGTTAAAACTCCTAGCAGTTTTACTATTCAACCACGGTCTAGATTTTTAGTCGACATATTATTAAAAATGGAATTCTCCCAAGGGGTCTATTGTAGAATTGCCCCTAGGTCAGGATTGGCTCTTAATAAAGGAATTGATGTTTTGGCTGGAGTGATAGATCCTGATTACAGAGGAACAGTTAAAGTTTTATTATATAATACCTCAAGTGAAGAAGTTTATTTTAGTCGAGGTGACAAAATTGCACAGATTATTTTTGAAAAATGCACAATTCCTAAAATTGAAGAAGTAAATGCTCTTAGTTACACTGAGAGGGGAGACAGGGGTTTTGGTTCCTCAAATCTTAATTGAGTATTAAAAAACTAAATTTGGTAAGTATTTGAGTTCAATAATAACCTAAACAAATATATATATATATATATATATATATATATATATATATATATATATATATATATTTCACAAATTTTGATATTGTAATTTTTTTACAGAAAACCGTTCCAGAGAGAAAAGAACAGGAGGAGGAAGAAAATTGGGATCAGGATAATTATAAAACATATGTACCAAATTTAAACAGAGATATAGTTTTGTCAATTCCGGTGTCCAAAAATAAAAAGTTTAAAAAAAGATTTCGACAAAAGGAAGTTAAACGACACCAAGAAATAAATAATAATAAATAAAAAATTGTTTATTTATTAATGTGTTTTATTTTAATAGGTTAATTCAATAGGAAGGTAGTCAGTGTTGAATGAGCTGTTAAAGAGAGTGCACAGTTTCAATTAGCAATTAAAAATGTGTTTATTAAAAACAAATTATATTATTTTGGTTGCAATAGTCAACAACATATTGTACACAAACGTACCATATAGTGCCCATTATGTAGCAGTTTGTTTTGATATGAACAATACAAAACAAGAGTGTAATCGTACATCCTGGAAAATGTTAAGTACTTCCCAAGAAAATAATGGACATCTCTCAGTATTTCAAACAGATATTCCAAAAACAAATTTAACTTTTTTTAATTATAAGTTAAAAATAATATTTTCCGATAATTCTGAAAGTGATCAAAATACATGGCAAACAGTTTTCTTGGAGCCTTCCACTACAAGTATCATTAGCGGACAGGAGGAATTTTCTAAATTATATTTATTGACTTGTATAGTTTTGACTTTAATTATTATTGTATCTATTTTGATATTTGCAAATACGATAAATAAGGCAAGGCCAACGTATGCATGTATAGAAAGACTTAAATAAAGATAAATAAACAACATGCCTTTCATTTAACCTTGAATCATGTTGGAAACCTTAATATTGTGAAACAAAAAACGAGAAAGAAATAGTTGAGATAAATTGTTAGTAATGTGTACTTCAGAAATGCAAAAAGATGTGTTTTTATGTGAACGGCGGTTTTACTTAAATCCAAAAAAATCAAAGTATGTATCAGTCTGCTTATCATTTCAATTAAATTACAACCCATGTGTAATCATATCTGGAAATAAAAATGATATGGTGGTTTTTTCTGAAAAGGATTGGAATGATTTTGTAACAAACAAAGAGATAATTAACAGTTTACTAGTTACATCTGACGTTAAAGACCTAATAGACATAGGAAGATTTGGTGTTGAAGTAAAACAGCTTACACATACTAGTGTTGTAAGAATTTATACTGGTGACTCTAGTGTTCGGTTGGGCTTTAAATCAATATCAAAATTGTGGCATTTAATTCCAATTATTCAATACAGATTAGAGCTTCTACAACATCAAGGATTTGGTGTAGTTATAAATCTTTTGCGTGCGGGAATAAAAACAAATGAAATAATTGAGACATCACTGTCTCTGTTAGAAACTATAAAAATACTGAACCCTGAGATGTACACTTTTGGATTGGAAGTAATTTACAATTATCCTGAGCTGCTCATAGAAGAAACAAATCATGAAAAAGTACGATTTTGTAAACCACAAGTGCACATTCTATACACGTGGAACTATGCATACCAAGCAGCAAGGTGCAGTACATGGCAACAGGCTGCCCTTGATCGAGACCGGTTCAGACGTCGCATTCAAGAATCTGCTATTTATATTAATCCTGTTTTAGATACTAATCATAGAAATAAGGTTTATCAACAAATAAAACATTTTGTTTATTTACTTGTTTATTATTATAAAAACATACAATCCCTATTACACTAATTTTTAAAAATAATGGAAATAAAAAATACAAAAAAGAGTTAAACATTTTTTATTTTAAAAATTAAAATTATACATTTTATAATAAATCTTTTTTTAATATCCATGATCGATCCTTTAGACCCAACCATTGAACATACAATTTATTTCCCTTTTTGCGAAGAACTTTTTCCACAAGGAACACGTTGGGGTCTCTTACCTTTTGTAACTCCTCTGTATAAAACCCACCCTGAATTTCCTCATTTTTAGAATCTTCTAAAATGTATGTGATTGGATTGGTCAGCTTAACTTTTTTAATTTTGAAAACTTCAGTCGTCCAG
Organism: Diabrotica balteata; assembly: GCA_918026665.1. Classification (NCBI taxonomy): domain Eukaryota; kingdom Metazoa; phylum Arthropoda; class Insecta; order Coleoptera; family Chrysomelidae; genus Diabrotica; species Diabrotica balteata. The sequence goes on along the minus strand of OU898281.1, from coordinate 76,192,000 downwards.
TTCGGTGTATAAGCTTTGTTAAATGTATGACGAGCTCGACTAATCCGAACATAATCGTCTTTTTTAAATTTTGGTTTTTTTGGATCTACTGTTTTAATTTGTTGAAAGACGGTAATGGATTTTGCAGTTTTATCATTGATTTTACTTGGAACTGCCCTGTTGTTGAATGTTTAGTGTTATTATATGTTTCTACAATTTTTGGAAGAATATTTAACCATTTATGTGAACCTTCTAAGCTAAACTGTTTCCAGAGTAATGACTTTAGTGTTCTAATTACCCTTTCTGCCATACTAGCTTTTACATTTGTAAATATACTATAGTGATTAATTCCATAATGTTGCATGAGATCTTGGAATTGTTTATTGTAAAATTCTTTTCCCATATCGGTTTGTAAATTTTTTGGTACAATTCTCATTTGACCTAATATCGTTTTCATTGCATTACTAATATCATGACCGGTTTTTCGCTTTACTGGTACTGCCCAAACAAATTTACTGAAAGCGTTAATTACAATGAGAATATAATTGTA
>OU898281.1:76065749-76190971 GCA_918026665.1 Diabrotica balteata | reverse complement strand
TATCGTCTATTCTGGGCAAAGGATAACTATCTTTTTTAGTTACCGAATTGAGCTGTCGGTAGTCAATACAAAAACGTGTTGAACCATCTTTCTTCTTTACTAGCACTACTGGTGATGTCCATGGACTGTTTGATGGTTCAATTACCCCTTGTTTGTTCATATCTTTGATGATGTCTTCGGCTTCATCTCTTTTCGCAAATGGAAGTCGTCTAGGTTGTTGTCTGATTGGCTGAGCGTCTCCGGTATTAATTTTGTGCTTTACTATGCTTGTTTTGCCATTATCCTTCTTATCAATGGCAAAAACATCTTGAAATTCTATTAGCATAGACTTCACTTTTTTAGTTCGTTCATCATCAAGATCTTGGCACGTTTTAATTATCGTTTCAACAAGCTCCTTTGGATACTTAGATTTCGACGTTTTCTCATTAGTACTCATGGAACAAATTGAAGCCACGGGAACACACTGTCCGATCAAAGTTCTTTTACTTAACTTAATAGCAGTTCCCTTTAAATTCATAACTCTTACAAGAACGACATCTCGAATTCTCACCAAAGCTTTTGCCGTTAGGAACTCGGCATTGTCCACATCTTCGACCATCCTTAAACTTCTCTCTCGGCAGTAACCATCAGGTTTGGTCATCAAAATTTTCTCACTATTACCGGGTATTGTTACGTCACAAGTAGTTATTAAGCTGATAACATCTTCTTTGTCTTCATGAAACAGCAACTCTTCACCACTGATCTCGAGAACTCCATCTTTGACATTCAATACAGCTCCAACTTTCTTTAGTAAATCCATCCCAAATATGAACTCGTCGGAGATCTCTGCAATTAATACTCGATGTTTCACTGTGGTCTGGCCAATGGATACTGACATATTAGCCTCGCCATATGTATTAATTATCTCACCAGTTGCTGTTCTGAGCTTTACTGTTGCAGGCGATAATTTAAGATTATCTCGTACTACTTCTGGCCGTGCTATAGTTCTTGTTGCACCTGTATCTACCAAAAACGATATACATTTATTATTAATACGACCCTCGATGTACAAGCTATGAATTCTACCGGAGGACGTAATGTTCACAGTTACTATGGGGGCTGTGTTTTTCGAGGTCGGCAGTTGCCCCTTAGTGTCGACCCGTTCTAGTTTTCCGACTGTTGTATCATTTTCTTGCAATTACGGCGAATGTGACCTACGTCACCACAATTCCAACATCTGGGCTCGCGTCTCTTCGGCAGCGTGTTATGAACTATTTTTCGTACCATTTCTTCTAGACGTTCATTGTTTGGTTCGTCGCCTTCCTCAATGGCTCTTACTCGATGGCTCCGTGAAGTTTGACTAGCTGTTTCATGTTCTAAGGCAATAGCGAGCGCTTCATCTAAAACTTTCGGTCTTGCTAGTCGTAAAGCTTTCTGTAATTCACTTTCTTTTATCCCATTGACGAAGGTATCTACGGCAATTTCTTCCAAAATGTTGTCTGGTACCTCCGGATAAGCCAACCGCACTATACGAGCAACATCTGCTTCAAACTTCTGCAAATTCTCACTTGCTCGTTGAGTTCTACTTCTTAGTTGCGCCTTGTAGACTTGTTGTAGATGGGCATCTCCGCAACGTTTGTCTAGTCGAGTAAACAAGGTCTGGTAACATTTTTCTTGACCCTTAGGAATCGATCTTAGGATATCTGCAGCATCACCTCGTAAAGCAGCAGTCAAGGAAACAGCCTTTTCTTGTTCTGTCCAATGATTGGCTCTCGCAATAGCTTCAAATTGTCTAAGGTATATGGACCAAGAGGACTTTCCATCAAATGGTGGTAATTTGAATCTCATATTATGTGTCATTTCGTCTCTAGATGATTCTTCTTTCACTACCGGATCTAAAGCTACCGTATTAATTAGTGGTAGCACTTTCGTGTTAGTTATCATGCTCTCTAACTGTTTGATCTTCTCTTCTACCTTATCGAATGTTTTAGAGACTTCTTCAAATTTCTCATCGTTCTGAGTACATACTTCGTCGAATCTTCTTGAAACCTTTTCGAGTTTCTCGTCGTTTTGTCTAGGTACTTCTTTAATAATTTGTGAAGTCTCGTTGAATCTTCTAGATACATTCTCGAATTTATCATCATTTTTTTTTAGAAGTCTCCTCAATCATTTGCGAGACGTTCTCAAATTTCTCGTCGAATCTTCTAGACACATTTTCGAATTTATTATCATTTTTTTTTGAAGATTCTTCAATCATTTGAGACGTTTCATCGAATCTTTTGGAAACAGTCTTGAATTTTCCATCAATTATTTTAGTTAAAACGGCTTCTTCTGCTGACTGGAACTGGAATGTCTCTGGGTCGTCTCCATTCTTGTTGAGAACAGTCTTCAGTCGTTCTTGGAGGATCTTCTTGGATCCGCTGCAGTCTTAATCGCGTTCTTCTAGTTGCTCACGCAACTGTTTCACTGAAAGTTCTACTAGCAGCATCTTTGGTCAGGCACACACGTACTTTTTAAATGTTCTTTCGTACAACGATCACTACTGAACTACGCGGATGTTCCCGACAAACAATACTTTTCAAAAGTTCAAAAGTCTTTTCCAAAAATCACTGTTGAATTTATATTCAAATCAATTGTCCTCACACGGTGACACCAAATGTACCGTTTTTTAATAAAACGAGCGGTTCGAATTTATATAAATATATTTATTTATAACTTTACAGTTCGGTATTCTCTTATCAACTAAACTTATTCCTAAGATCGTTACATATATACTAAAGTTACTATTTTCTAGAAAGTTCCCACCTCTAGACTGATCTTGCTCGAAATATCGAGTCGCTTTCGTAATGCCGCCGCATGGAAGCATGAGGTGCTGTTTCGAGATGCAACGGTTATGCGTGCCTCGTTAAATGCACGTTCGTAACATTATGTTTAATTGTTTCATTCTTTTTTTAAGTTTATTCTTTTATCAAACTTCCTTTTTTATAACAAATACAAAATACTTTGTTTAATAATATTATTTTCATAACCCTTTTCTGTAAGTGCACATAAGTCAGGAATTTCATTTTTCACATATTTTTTATTTCATTGGTGGTGAAACATTTAGAGAATGTTCTATATTAATATATACATTTACATAGATAATTATAAAAACAACAATTAAAACCTAATAAAGTAAGTAACACGTAATTGTGAGCTATAAAACGGATTTAGAGGTACCCGGTGAACTTTAAATCGCTTCTACTGCAAAACTAGGCAAAATGACTTATGTGCTTTCTCACCACGGTCAAAGATATATTGTTGTGAGTCACATACTCCTTGTTGCGGCCCTGTGCTTTAGAAAAATCCGGAAGTCTCTCTTCACCACCGAAATAGTCCACAAACTTATTAATTAATAACGGTGTCCCTTTTTTTAGACTGTTCCCAAGCAGTACCTAAATGTACTAGGTCGATCTGCCTTCATAAGAGCACCGTCTCTCAGGTGAACGACATTTATTTTACTCCGTGGCAGCAGTTGCACCTTATATACTGCTTTGTATTAAATTGTACAGATAAAATAGATTTTTATTAATATCAAAGAAAGTATGTTGTCACTTAACCTAAAACTAGGCACCCCTGACTATCTTCGACATCCGTCATGATTATGTCATGTCTCGCAAGATTAGTTCCGTTATTCACAACATATACAAAATTATTTATCTTCTTAGTGACCAGGGCCCTGATTCTAATGGACCACAGGAGTGATGACGTAGATTTTATTGACATCTGTCAGTTTCACTTTCCAAACAAACCTTGTTTAGTGTGGATAATTTGTATTTTTCGTTATTTTTTCATTTATTTTATAGAATCTTTCCGCTTTTTGCAATATTTAAGTATTCTAATAGTTACTACAACAATTTTACAAGGTTGTGTAAATAATAAAGCACATTGTTTTGTGCTAATAGGAATAAAATGCAAGTATCAATAAAGTAAGGTTAAAATTTCTTTAATTAAACTTTTAAACCATATTCCATAGGAATAGAACTCTGAGTTATGATGGTATTATCGTAAAAAACACTATACTTACAAGAAAAAGCAGCAGAGGAAGCAAAATGTTAACTTTATAGGAATTAAAAAGTCTGGAGATTTGACATTTCAACGTTTGTTTGGAAAGTAATAATAGTCGTGACGTCACACTCCTGCGGTCCATTGAGATTTCGACTGAACACATGTTGAAATCAATATGGCGACGTCGAAATGCGACTTTGCGAGACTAGTGGATTTCAGCTAAACTAACCAAAGGACGTCACTAAATTTCGATTTATCGAAATTAATTTCAACTTCAAGAAAGTGGTTGAAATTTAATTTCGAGTCGAAATTAATCTGACATTACTAGCGGGACTGGGAGAAGCGAGGTTAGGTTCAGTTTAGGCGGTGTTGTTTTGTTTGATTGTTGCAACGAAAACTGAGGCAAAAAGTATTAATATGGCTGCGTTTTATCAGAAATTGTATGTGATTCGGCACATAATTGGTCGAAATTTTAACACCTATAAAAATAGAACTGCGGTACCTGGGGGCCCCAAGCCAGATGCTACTGATTATTTTTTAAAATAAACTGTGGTGTAAAAATTAAAGAAATAAAATGTCCCAATATTAAAACTAAATTGGAAACCACAATTTTTGAATATATTTAACAGGCTGTAATGGAAGATAGAAATAATAAATAATTTGGTTGTAATAATTTATTTTAATTCTATACTCTTATTTGGAGATATAAAATAATCTTTAAACTCATCAAGAATTTTTAGAGCGGTAATGTATTGTTTTTAGTAATACCAATACTAAGCTGCAGTAAATTTAAAAATATAATATAACCACTAAGTCAAAAGCCATCATAATTTCTTTTTGGTCCGCAGACAATTTAGTGCCACCATCACCAACAGCATCCATCCATTTTCTTTAAATTCAAAATATAATCATTGAGAATGGCCACTAAAAATTTAACAACTCAAACAAGAAACAAAAATCGTAAAATGTAAACAAAACAAACATTTAACAAGCGTGCAGCCAATAAACAAGACGGCCAACCCAAATTCTGAGCAGTGTCAAAATGATAAAGTAAATGTCCCCACTTTTAACTAAAATCGAAATGAATGAGAATCGCTAGCGATTGCGACTGTCATGGCGTAGTCGCTTTTAAATTTCGACATCGAAATGAAATAGAATCAGGGCCCAGGTAGAGTATTTCCCAGGGCGCTGCAACTTAAGATTTAGACCTTTCTTTCTCATTGGTTGGTAGAGATAGACTGCTCACCTTCTTTGAAGCTAATTTGAGTCGATTTCTTATCGAACCTGACCTTCATTAGTTGACTGGTGACTTGCAGCTTGTTTCTGGCGAAATCGTGTACCTGAACCAGTCCATTTTTTAGGCCACTGACATACTTGAGGAATATCCCTTGGTCAGCCTCTGTACTGATAGGTTGCCATGTAGGAGGTCGATGAAAATCATTCTCGACCAGTCAGTAGCATTGCTAGAGTGTAACCAGCTGCGTTACATATGTTATGAGCTTCGGTAGGCTGATAGAGACATAGCCACCAGCCCTCTGAACCCACATAAAAACGTAAAAATTTTTCGCAATAATTGTTGTTACAATCACTTATTTATTTTTTTGAAAATACTGAAATGTGTTTTTTCATAATGTTTTTATAGGTAAGGGACTTTGGGTTATTTTATATTCGACAAAATCAACAATATAATTAGCTGACATAAGACACTCTAATAACATAAATAAAAATTGTTTATTGGGGGTATATATTCACGAAGAGTTAGAGAGTATCTTTAAGCCACAGACTGAAATTGCCAGAGAAAAATCTTCAGCACCGAGCATAATACGATTTAAAGAAGCATTTGTCACAAAGAGACCAAGAGCAACGAAAGACTGCGCCCCAAATAAGGACATAGTATGATGATAGAACCATTTGTGAATATATGAAGATTAATAAATAAACAAAGGTTTTTCGAATGATATTCTTATTCTAAACCCCAAACAATGATACAGACTTATTAGTATATCTTAAATATTAATTACGTTGTTGGTCGGATAAAACCTTAAACCTAAAATAAATTTTGCTTGGCACTAAATGTCATATTACTATCAAAAAGTGTGCCAATCACTACTATGTACTGCCAATCAAACGCATTTTAGAAATAGCTTTAGATTTTATTTACTTTTGATATATTTAAACAAGAGAGACCCATTTTACATTCAATTGATTAATAACTTATCAAAAGCGGGAAAACACCCTGAAAAGTATTTGAAGCGAATGACGTCTACAGTTTTCTGTAAGTCAATGCAGGACCGAAATTCGTCCCAATATTATACCCTTACGAGTAAAACCATATTTGTAATTTTAATTTAAAGTTTTATAACTTTTTAAAAATTGTTTATTAACCAGAATTCTAATTCTTTTCTATATTTTTGTATCTGTAAATTTTTCCATTTCGTTATTTACTACGTAAAATATTACTTCCAATGTGACAGTAAAAGTTTAATTAACATTGATAGCATCATGGTCTCTCTTGAATTAAATGTTTTACACTGATATCACATTTTATTAAATATAGGCGGTCAATACACATTAAATCTGGGTCTAGTGGGTTTTTAGCCTCATATCTACTAGATAAGTACATTTAGTACAGATTACCTTTTTTTCTGTATTAGTGATATTGGTTCAAAGTTTTGGTATACAGGGTGTCCCAAACTAATTTACCCACGCTATATCTTTAAACGAATAGAGATTTTCGAATGGGACAAAAAGTGATCTATTTTACTTGTAATACACTTTAATATGGAGTAGAACAATATCATCCTCTAAATATTCATCCCTTAGTTACAACCACTCACTTTAATTTTTTTAATAGTACCCTGTACATTTTTTATAGTTTTGGATGTGGTCTTCTATCGTCTATTCAACATATTTATTAAAAATAAATCAGTTTGTAAATAATCAAGAAATCAATTAATTTTTTATTTTTGTTAATTAAGTGTCCCAGACTAATTTATCCAGGATAAAATTATTAACAAAAGGGAGATTTTTTAAAGGGACTAAAACTGGTCTATTCCATTTGTAATACACTTTAATATAGCGAAGAAAAAATCATCCCTTAAATATTCATCCCTTAGTTACAACCCCTAACTTAAAATTTTTTAATAGCACCCTGTACATTTTTTTATAGTTTTGGATGTGGTCTTCTATCATCTATTTAACCCATTTTTTTAATAAAATGGGTATGTAAGGTATCAAGAAAATATCAGTTTATTTTTTATTTTTGTTAAATTAATCTCAGAAGAGCCTTAAAAAATAGAATAGAAAAGAAATATGCTTTATTGTCACTGAAATTAGATAAATCGTCAATATTACAAAATAAAAGAATGTTGTTGTTGTTTGTTTGTGTTTAAATGACTGCGGACACTAAATCCATTCGCCAATCTTACAATTTGTACTCATTTTTTCATTAGTCATTGTTTCCTATACAATCTTATACTAAATTCCTACTAATACTAATCCTACTATTACTAGTATTGATCCCTAATATATAGTCATTTTTTCCTATTAATTGTTTTTTAGTTATTTATATATAAGTATAATAAGTATAATAAGTGATGAGGTCATTAGAGTTCCACAGTAAACTTTTCTGCAGCTATCTACTTAATTCAATAGCTACTTTACTGTGGACTGTCCAAGTTGCTCCATTTTTCTTTTTTTTTATTTGTATTTTTTTTATTCTTTTTTTGTTTCTTAGTTTTTTTTTATTTTTTTTTATTTGTTTCTTTAAATTTTTTTTTATTTGTTTCTTTAATTTTTTTTTTATTTTTTTTTTTTTTTTTAAATTTTTTTTTTCTTTTTTTTTCTAACAAATTACAAAGAAATACTTACTCTATATTTACAATTACAATTTGAGTTTAATATCTAAAACATGTTTATACAATAATCTATATAGAAATTCATTATTTTCTAATGTTAATAAATAACTTAAATTAATGGGATGGTGGACATCGGTCAAAGAATATAGCGAATTTAAAAAATTAATCTCAGAAGAGCCTTAAAAAATAGAATAGAAAAGAAATATGCTTTATTGTCACTGAAATTAGATAAATCGTCAATATTACAAAATAAAAGAATGTTGTTGTTGTTTGTTTGTGTTTAAATGACTGCGGACACTAAATCCATTCGCCAATCTTACAATTTGTACTCATTTTTTCATTAGTCATTGTGTCCTATACAATCTTATACTAAATTCCTACTAATACTAATCCTACTATTACTAGTATTGATCCCTAATATATAGTCATTTTTTCCTATTAATTGTTTTTTAGTTATTTATATATAAGTATAATAAGTATAATAAGTGATGAGGTCATTAGAGTTCCACAGTAAACTTTTCTGCAGCTATCTACTTAATTCAATAGCTACTTTACTGTGGACTGTCCAAGTTGCTCCATTTTTCTTTTTTTTTATTTGTATTTTTTTTATTCTTTTTTTGTTTCTTAGTTTTTTTTTTATTTTTTTTTATTTGTTTCTTTAAATTTTTTTTTATTTTTTTTTATTTGTTTCTTTAATTTTTTTTTATTTTTTTTTTATTATTTTTTTTTAATTTTTTTTTTCTTTTTTTTTCTAACAAATTACAAAGAAATACTTACTCTATATTTAAAATTACAATTTGAGTTTAATATCTAAAACATGTTTATACAATAATCTATATAGAAATTCATTGTTTTCTAATGTTAATAAATAACTTAAATTAATGGGATGGTGGAGATCGGTCAAAGAATATAGCGAATTTAAAAAATTATTAACCTTATTGGAAATAAGAGAACAGTCTAAAATTTTATGTTGTAGGTTACCCATCTGACCACAAGTACATTGTGGACTATCAGCTAGATTCATTTTAAACATATATGATGGTGTAAGACAGTGGTTAAATCTCATTCTGCATATAGTTCTTGTCATATCCTTTGTCGACTCCATTTTAGCAAACCAAGATTTATCCGTAATATGGTTTCTGATTGCTCTGTAATGCTTTCCTGTATTTATATTTTCATTAATATACCTTTCTTTCCATTCCTTCTTAAGCTCTTTGAACGTGTCTGATTCTATATCTCTAGACGTGCAAAGATAATCAGTTAATACTCCTTGTGTCACAGCATTTTTTGACAATTCATCTACTATCTCATTTCCAGTGATTCCACAATGGCTTTTAATCCATGCCAACTTAACAGTTTTGCCTTGTTGCTGAAGTTCTATAATTTTATTTATTATATATAATTCAACGTAATTTACTTTTGATTTAGGATTTATAGCACTAATTTTACTTACAGTACTTTTGCTGTCACTATAAATTATAAACTTTGAATGATCTATATTAGATAAATATTTTAGTGCTTCCACTATCGCTATTAATTCAGCTGTGTATATACTCATGATGGAATTGAGTTTAAACATTTTACTGTTTTTATTATTGTCATCCCAGTATGCACATCCCACACCTTCAATACTTTTGGATGCATCTGTATATAGCCGACAGAGAAAGGTTTCAGGAAATTGTAAACATGATGACGGCCAACGTCTGAATACGGACACGGCACCCAAAGAAGAAGAAGTATATAGTATATAATAATCTTTGAATAATTGTGAACTGTCAGATATAAACATTAATTTTCTTAAAGATAAAGGTAAATTGCTGTAGTCCCTTAAGAAGTATACCTGAACTTGTTCTAGAGTATTAAAGTCAATATTGTAATTTGGGTTTATGTCATATTTATATAGTTGTTTATCATATATTGTCATTTTTGAATATAAATCTACTATATTTAGAGTTTTCTTTTTTATCCAATATTTTTCTGTTAAGTCTGCTAAGAACAGTTGGTGTATTTTGAATATTAAACTTGACTTTATCTCGTACAATCTTACTAAAAATCTGATGCCAAGTTTTTTTCGTCTTATATTCATTGGCATTTCACAGCATTCGACTTGTAGGTTACTAATGGGTGTACTTCTTAGGGCTCCTATACACAATCTAAGGCATTTATTAACGATTTTGTCTATTTTGTTTAAATGACACTGTGATGCATCACTGTATAATATTGATCCATAGTCGATTATAGCTCTTATATTATTTTTAAATAATAACAAAGAAATATTTAAATCTGCTCCCCATCGTAAGTGTGACACGAAACGAAGAAGATTTATTCCCTTTTCTGTTTATTTGTGGTTTAAAGATGTTTTGTAAACGTTTGACTTGATTCCACATATCTTTTATTGGTGTATTTTTGTTTAAATTTTCACAAAAAATTTTCCATGCATTACGCTTACTTTTTAATATAACTTTTTTCGTTTCTGCTACACACTTATTATAATTTATATAATTTTGTATATTGGACTGTAACTTAAACTTGCGTAAAGCAAGTTGTTGTGCTTGAATAACCTTTTTACAATTGTCATTCCACCAAGTTTTCCTAAATCGTGGACTAGTCCCTGTTCTTTTCTCCGGTATGCATATTTTACAATATTTGTTTAATTTATTTAAAAATTGTTGGTAATCTAAATTATTATCGCATTCAATGAAATTATCAGTGATAGAAGAGAAAAGAGACCAGTCCGCTTTATTTATATTCCATTGGAATTTTGTGTTTACACATTCCGCTTTATTAACATTAATATTTGACTTTATAACAATAGCAAAATGATTTGATCCTAAAGTATTGTCCACAACATCCCAATCGAAACAATGACTAATATTTGCTGAGCATATTGTAAGGTCTTTGGCCGATTTATTAATACTATTAGGTCTACGCATCAAAGTTTCTTTGCCGTTATTTAAAAGTACGAGATTACAGTCCTCAATAGCTTCTAACAGATTTTTTCCTATAGTGTCTACAGTACTACAACCCCAAACATAATTGTGGCTATTAAAATCACCACCAATTATAAAAGGCTTTGAGATTGCTTGAGATTTGGTTTTACATAAATAGAATAAATGTTAATCTTTTTACCGGTTTTAATTTTTATTGATATGCTATTACACATTACGTCATTGATTGGATGAAAAGTAGGAGTATTATCAAAATTAATTTTTTTTTTCAATAGTATGGCCACACCACCATATCCATCATCCATATCATTCCTAAAGATATTATAACCAGTAAAGTTAATAAAGCTACTTTTCTTTAACCATGTTTCTGATATTAGTCCTATATCTATTTTATTGTCATATAAAATTTTTTCTAAATAACCCTTATTTGTTTTAATTGACCTTGCATTCCATTGAAGAAATGATATGCTAGCCATCACGATTTAATAATAATTGTAAAATATTGTTTTTCAGTAATTCTAACGTTTTTTCATCTAAATTGTGATTAATCTGATTTAAAGTTGTTGAAATAAAGTTTACCATAATTTCTCCTATATTACTTTGATTATCGTTTTGTATTTGTGTTTTATTATAATAAATAGGGCTGTTAAAATTATAACAAGGCTGACTTTGTACTTTTGGAGTTTGCAAGATTTTTCTGTGCGCTTCCATTATCTCTCTGTCTACGTTACTAGAATTAATACTATTTGATCGTTTTCGTTTATAGATTGTATATTTATTGGAAGTACTTTCTTGTTCTTTACTTACTGTTGAATAATATTTTCTATATTTATTATTAGCTTCGTAATATGTTATATTTTCAGTATTCATAATCTTTTTAATATACTCCTGTTTTTCCCTTTCCGTACAATTTGCACCCTTGTCAGTAGGGCTATGTTTTCCTTTGCACAATACACAAAATACATTGTTAGGATTGGAACAATTTGATTTATTATGTTCTTCACCGCATCTTTCACACCTATCTTTTCCCCTACATTGAACACGTATATGCCCAAATCTCAAGCACTTTAAACATTATAGCATTCTGGGTGTATAATTTTCAACCTCGTATATCATTTTTTCTATTACTACGTTGGTAGGTATAGACTGACCTTTAAACGATACTATTACAGTTCCAGTTTTTACATAGATAGTTGATCCATTTTCTTGTACCACTTTCCGCATTATTCTTTTTACATGTAAGACTTCAAACCTTATTCCAAACCTAGGTTGAATTAATGATACCAAATCATCCTCTTCTATCTCTTTATCTACAAATTTTATAACACCTTTTCTTTGGGTAAAAAACGTTGGAATATATGCCTCGTACTGTTTGCTTTTTAAATTATCAGATTCAATTAATTTATTAGCACTAGTAAAATTATTAAGTTCTACCTTAATTTTATTCCTACCAACTACCGTGATTTGTGTGATATTATTTTCAATTTCAGGTACTGAACGTAAAATTAATCGGGCCGTGACTATCCTGTGTAATTTGCCGATATTACCGTTTTTATTTTCTATATGTACTATGTATGGTGCACTATCTCCTAATTTATATCTATTATTTAATCTTAAATTTATAACTTTATTTAAATTTGGATTACCTGATCTATTTATTTTATTAAATTGTGTCAAAGCATCGTTATTAAAATCAAATTGGTTACTTACCTCGTTAGTGCTAATTGTTTGGTTTTTTTCGTTTGTTACCTTATTTATTGTTATGTTGCTATTTTTTTTTAATTCTTCAAATTCCATCGTCCTATCTTCTCCAAATTCTACATAAAATTTCCCTCTATCTGGAGGCTTCGGTGGAATTTCTTAAATGTCGTTTTTTTTTATTAAACTACCTATACACGAAATATACACTTTCTTACAGACCACTAGTTTAATGTGTCTTTATCACTGCAAGTGATACTGTGAAAGTGAAGAAAAAACCTTTAAAATTGATATTTTTTGTAAGAGCTTCAAAATAATGCGCCTTTCGATTTGACGTTTATTTGACAGATGAATAAAAGAATGAAAGTAAAACAAAAACTTGCAAACTTTAAATAAATTGCAAATTGAACATACTACTCGTACAAATAAAATACAACCTTAGGAACAATAAAGCTTAAAGGAACAATAAAAATAAATACAATAAAAATTATATAAAAAAAAATCAAAACACCAACTAACTAACTAATATTTATATTAAATATTCGAATTGTAACCCACCTGCTGCAGCACACATTTCGAATCGTTCCAGAAGATTTCTGGTACATGTGGCTCGAATCATTTCGGGAGTAATTTGGCGACATGCTTGTGTTATTTTGTCTTTCAATTCCTTTAAATTTTGCGGTTTTGATTGATAAACAATATCGTTTATCGCTCCCTAAAATAAGGAGTCAAGAGGTGACAAATCACAAGTGTGGGCGTGAAATTATGTGGGCCCACAGGTGTGGGCGTGCGGCCCACATAATTTCTGGAGAGTTGTTTGCTATCCATAGGTTATCAAAACGGTTTTGTAGGTGGTCGCTAACGATTCTGGCATTTTGTGGAGGAGCTCCGTCTTGTTGCCACCACATTTCTTGAGGCTCATAAAGAAGAATATCTTCTAGCAAATCGGATAGAATGTTTTCTAAAAAGTCTAAATATCGAACACCTGTTAGAGTGCAGTTAAAAAAGTAATGACCTATAACACGGCCATTAAGTAAACCGCACCACACATTTATACCCCAAATATTCTGAAATCTTGTTTCCATCATCCAATGTGGGTTCACGGGAGACCAATAATTGGAATTGTGACGGTTGACAACACCATTATTGTGAGATCTAGCCTCATCACTCCACAATATTTTTGATAAACAAAGTGGATCATCACTGATTTTTAACATCATTTTTGCAATAAAATTTAACATCAAGACGTCTTTGGTCATCACCAGGCTGTAATCCTTGAGCTAGGTGCATTTTAAAAGGATGGTACTTAAAATCTTGAAAATTCTATGCACAGAACTTTTTGGAATGGCACATTCACTGGCGAGGGTTCTAACAGACAGCTTGGGATTAAAATTAACATATGGTAGTACATTAATAAGGTTTTGGTTACATCTTACTCTGCGTTCAATTGTACCTTTTTTATTATCAGAAATGTCCCTGTCTAAGTGAGTGTTCCAAATTCTTAAAGATTTGTTCGCTTACAATGTTCGATTTGGAAACCTTTCTTGATATAATTGTCGGGAAATTCTCCTATTTTTTAGGCATTGTCCATAAATCAAAATGATATCAACGTACTCGTCAGGCGAAAATAAATAAGGCATATTGAAATGTTATAGGAACACAATTACAACAAATATAATTATTAAGGCCGATTCAGACACATCAGTCCCGTCACAGTCTCGGCGCCGAACCGGTCCAGTTTGGTCACAGAACTATTAATTATTTGACAGCTGGGAAACTGTTCGTCGCCTGATGAATGTGAAAGGAGCGATTAATTACAGGGACCCGATCCGTCAACTGCGCATGTGCAAATATTTGAAATGACATCAAAAGTGACAACGATGGACAATCGACAATCTCCAACCTAAAAAAATCTGAGCAAGTTTATAAAAACGATTAGGAATAAAAATGGGAAATTTTACAATATTTATTTCAAATGAAATCGTAGGCTTCCACGGCCAGAGTCAGAATTATAGTTTATTCGTCTTCCGGTTTGGACCGTGTCATTTGTGAGTGACCCAAAAGTGGGTTCATCTCGACGTTTCGCTACAATTATATGTAGCTTCTTCAGGAGAAACAAAGAAAAATAAAAAAGAAAACAAAAGAACAGGAAGATGGGTAGTTAGCAACGGTAACTCAGTTACTCAACGCAACCAGAGGCGAATACTAACTACCAAGATGGGCATTTGGTCACAGTAACTCAACTACTCAACGCAGCCAGAGGTGAAAACCAAATGCCAGGACAGGGATTCACGTCCAACAGCTCAGAACACTAACGCGTCGAGAGGCGGGGAGTGAATCCGACGATTACTCCGCTACCGCTCTATTTATAGTCGCGGTGCCTGTCGTGTCGGGACGTATCGGCACACTTCGTGGCGCGAACGTCAAGAAGCGCGCGCTGGCCAATCATGTGGTGGCGGGACCGGATGGTGGCTCTAGACTGAGATTCCAGATGGGAGACAAGTAGTATCCTTCCTCTCGATTGATATTATGGGGATTTTTTCGGATCTCTAGAGATTCGCGGATTTTCCTGGAATAAAAGAAGGGGCTCTTAGAAATAATATGGGTTTTTTCGAACAATATGGAATGACCGGTTTCTTGGCAGTGTTCGGCAACTGCAGAATGGGAGAAAAGACCTGATCGAATGCATCTTTGATGCTCTTGAATCCGAGTTTTGACGGAACGACCAGTTTCGCCAATATACACATGTCCACATGAACAAGGAATAGAATAGACATCACAGGAAGATAGGAGCGGTAATGGGTCCTTAGGAGAGGGTAGATATTGTGAGATTTTCTTGGGTGGTCGAAAAGTAGTCCTGATACCTTCTTTGCGAAGAATTTTGCCAATCCTATCAGTGACATTTCGAATATACGGAAGAAAAGCCACAGGAGTATTACCCGAAGATTCTGAATTTGTTGTCCTAGGGTGTAAAGGGGGATGTAGATGTCGGTGTGTAATATTTTGAATTGTGGACTTGGAGTAACCATTGGCGACAAGGGTTTTTTGCAGATGGCCAAGTTCTTCTCTAAGGTTGTCGGGTTCAGAAATCGAAATGGCCCGATGGATGAGAGAGTTGATCACAGAATTCTTTTGGGCAGGATGGTGGTGTGATGAAGCATGTAGGTAACGATTCGTGTGAGTCTTTTTTCTATAAACCGAGTGACCCAATCGGCCATTGGGCTTGGAGGTGACTAACACATCGAGAAAGGGAAGGGACCGATTATTTTCTACTTCCATTGTGAATTTTATACTCGGATGTTGTGAGTTAAGATGATCTAGGAAGGAAGAAAGGGTATGTTGACCATGGGGCCAGATGATAAATGTATCATCAACGTAGCGGAACCAGACTTTTGGTTTTAAGGGGTAAGATTCTAGGGCTAAAGACTCAAAGGCTTCCATGAAAATGTCAGCAATGACAGGGGAAAGGGGAGAACCCATTGGCGTTCCAGATATTTGTTTGTAGAAATTGCCTCTAAAAGAAAAATATGTTGAAAGGAGGCATTTTTCGGCAAGATCTGCCAAAACCAAAGACTTGTTATCATTGGTCAAGTGATCTCGCAGAACAACTAGAGAGTCATGTATGGGAATATTGGTAAATAGGGATGATACATCGAAACTGACGAGAATATCTTGGGATCGACTGTGAGAGAGGAGATTAAGGTGATGAAATGTGTGGAATTTCGGACATAAGAAGAGGTACGACCAGTATAGGTCTTAAACTGATTGGACAAGTACTTTGCGAGTTTGTAGGTAGGAGAGTTAATCGTAGTCACAATGGGACGAAGAGGTACGTTATCTTTATGGATTTTCGGAAGACCATAAATTCTGGGCAGATGGAGTTTTTTGGAACTATGGACTTCTTAACATCATCGGAAAGATCGGATTGTTTGATGGCATGGGAAATTTCGCGTTCGACTCTAGGAGTGGGGTCTCGAGAAATTGTATTATAACAGGATGTATCCCTAAGTAAGTCGTTTACTTTCTCTATGTAGGAAGGAGTATCCAGGATGACTGTGGCATTACCTTTGTCTGCAGGAAGGATTATTATCTCAGAAAGAGAACGGAGATTTTTGAGAGCTATGAATTCCTCACGAGATATATTGGAAGTAGGGATTTTGGCTGTATCAAGACATTTAGCGACGTCAAAGCGGATACGGTCGGCTGGAATTTTGGGAATTGTGCGGAGTGCCGCTTCCACATTTGAAACTATTTCTTCGGTAGGAATTCTGGAAGGAGTGATAGCAAAATTAAGACCTTTAGATAGAAGACTGCTTTCTGCATTTGTTAATTGGTGAGAAGAAAGATTAACGACGGTGTTAATGAGAGGTGAATGAGAAGTAAAAGTGGTGGAATGTGATTTTTTCTTAGATACAAGGGATTGGAATTTCTTTTTGTGAGTTTCGTTGCTTAGAAGAAGGATTTTATCGGCTTGATGATAGGAAATGCGGTCTAAAAGTGACCAATCATCGACACTAAGAATACTGGAGAGTTCAAGATGCAGCTTAAAAAGTTTTTGGATTGAAAATTAAGGGTTTTTCGAATATGTTGAATCCGTTCACGAAGTAGAGATAGGCTGGCTCGATGTAGAATTCGGGAAGAAGATGAAGAGGAAATGTGATGTTTTAGAACAAGAAAATTGGGAACCAAGTTATTATCACGACATCTAGAGAGGAAGGTGAGCGAAGAAAGTAGAGATGAAAATTTAGAGCGAAGATTGGAGAACTCTGAGGTTTTGCGGAATATAACCTCCCCGTAGAGGTTGGTCAAATGAAATCGTAGGCTTCCACGGCCAGAGTCAGAATTATAGTTTATTCGTCTTCCGGGTTTGGACCGTGTCATTTGTGAGTGACCCAAAAGTGGGTTCATCTCGACGTTTCGCTACAATTATATGTAGCTTCTTCAGGAGAAACAAAGAAAAAGAAAAAAGAAAACAAAAGAACAGGAAGATGGGTAGTTAGCAACGGTAACTCAGTTACTCAACGCAACCAGAGGCGAATACTAACTACCAAGATGGGCATTTGGTCACAGTAACTCAACTACTCAACGCAGCCAGAGGTGAAAACCAAATGCCAGGACAGGGATTCACGTCCAACAGCTCAGAACACTAACGCGTCGAGAGGCGGGGAGTGAATCCGACGATTACTCCGCTACCGCTCTATTTATAGTCGCGGTGCCTGTCGTGTCGGGACGTATCGGCACACTTCGTGGCGCGAACGTCAAGAAGCGCGCGCTGGCCAATCATGTGGTGGCGGGACCGGATGGTGGCTCTAGACTGAGATTCCAGATGGGAGACAAGTAGTATCCTTCCTCTCGATTGATATTATGGGGATTTTTTCGGATCTCTAGAGATTCGCGGATTTTCCTGGAATAAAAGAAGGGGCTCTTAGAAATAATATGGGTTTTTTCGAACAATATGGAATGACCGGTTTCTTGGCAGTGTTCGGCAACTGCAGAATGGGAGAAAAGACCTGATCGAATGCATCTTTGATGCTCTTGAATCCGAGTTTTGACGGAACGACCAGTTTCGCCAATATACACATGTCCACATGAACAAGGAATAGAATAGACACCACAGGAAGATAGGGGCGGTAATGGGTCCTTAGGAGAGGGTAGATATTGTGAGATTTTCTTGGGTGGTCGAAAAGTAGTCCTGATACCTTCTTTGCGAAGAATTTTGCCAATCCTATCAGTGACATTTCGAATATACGGAAGAAAAGCCACAGGAGTATTACCCGAAGATTCTGAATTTGTTGTCCTAGGGTGTAAAGGGGGATGTAGATGTCGGTGTGTAATATTTTGAATTGTGGACTTGGAGTAACCATTGGCGACAAGGGTTTTTTGCAGATGGCCAAGTTCTTCTCTAAGGTTGTCGGGTTCAGAAATCGAAATGGCCCGATGGATGAGAGAGTTGATCACAGAATTCTTTTGGGCAGGATGGTGGTGTGATGAAGCATGTAGGTAACGATTCGTGTGAGTCTTTTTTCTATAAACCGAGTGACCCAATCGGCCATTGGGCTTGGAGGTGACTAACACATCGAGAAAGGGAAGGGACCGATTATTTTCTACTTCCATTGTGAATTTTATACTCGGATGTTGTGAGTTAAGATGATCTAGGAAGGAAGAAAGGGTATGTTGACCATGGGGCCAGATGATAAATGTATCATCAACGTAGCGGAACCAGACTTTTGGTTTTAAGGGGTAAGATTCTAGGGCTAAAGACTCAAAGGCTTCCATGAAAATGTCAGCAATGACAGGGGAAAGGGGAGAACCCATTGGCGTTCCAGATATTTGTTTGTAGAAATTGCCTCTAAAAGAAAAATATGTTGAAAGGAGGCATTTTTCGGCAAGATCTGCCAAAACCAAAGACTTGTTATCATTGGTCAAGTGATCTCGCAGAACAACTAGAGAGTCATGTATGGGAATATTGGTAAATAGGGATGATACATCGAAACTGACGAGAATATCTTGGGGATCGACTGTGAGAGAGGAGATTAAGGTGATGAAATGTGTGGAATTTCGGACATAAGAAGAGGTACGACCAGTATAGGTCTTAAACTGATTGGACAAGTACTTTGCGAGTTTGTAGGTAGGAGAGTTAATCGTAGTCACAATGGGACGAAGAGGTACGTT
The DNA here is from genome assembly GCA_918026665.1 of Diabrotica balteata. Lineage (NCBI taxonomy): Eukaryota > Metazoa > Arthropoda > Insecta > Coleoptera > Chrysomelidae > Diabrotica > Diabrotica balteata. The sequence goes on along the minus strand of OU898281.1, from coordinate 76,171,770 downwards.
ATCTTTATGGATTTTCGGAAGACCATAAATTCTGGGGCAGATGGAGTTTTTTGGAACTATGGACTTCTTAACATCATCGGAAAGATCGGATTGTTTGATGGCATGGGAAATTTCGCGTTCGACTCTAGGAGTGGGGTCTCGAGAAATTGTATTATAACAGGATGTATCCCTAAGTAAGTCGTTTACTTTCTCTATGTAGGAAGGAGTATCCAGGATGACTGTGGCATTACCTTTGTCTGCAGGAAGGATTATTATCTCAGAAAGAGAACGGAGATTTTTGAGAGCTATGAATTCCTCACGAGATATATTGGAAGTAGGGATTTTGGCTGTATCAAGACATTTAGCGACGTCAAAGCGGATACGGTCGGCTGGAATTTTGGGAATTGTGCGGAGTGCCGCTTCCACATTTGAAACTATTTCTTCGGTAGGAATTCTGGAAGGAGTGATAGCAAAATTAAGACCTTTAGATAGAAGACTGCTTTCTGCATTTGTTAATTGGTGAGAAGAAAGATTAACGACGGTGTTAATGAGAGGTGAATGAGAAGTAAAAGTGGTGGAATGTGATTTTTTCTTAGATACAAGGGATTGGAATTTCTTTTTGTGAGTTTCGTTGCTTAGAAGAAGGATTTTATCGGCTTGATGATAGGAAATGCGGTCTAAAAGTGACCAATCATCGACACTAAGAATACTGGAGAGTTCAAGATGCAGCTTAAAAAGTTTTTGGGATTGAAAATTAAGGGTTTTTCGAATATGTTGAATCCGTTCACGAAGTAGAGATAGGCTGGCTCGATGTAGAATTCGGGAAGAAGATGAAGAGGAAATGTGATGTTTTAGAACAAGAAAATTGGGAACCAAGTTATTATCACGACATCTAGAGAGGAAGGTGAGCGAAGAAAGTAGAGATGAAACTTTAGAGCGAAGATTGGAGAACTCTGAGGTTTTGCGGAATATAACCTCCCGTAGAGGTTGGTCAAATGAAATCGTAGGCTTCCACGGCCAGAGTCAGAATTATAGTTTATTCGTCTTCCGGGTTTGGACCGTGTCATTTGTGAGTGACCCAAAAGTGGGTTCATCTCGACGTTTCGCTACAATTATATGTAGCTTCTTCAGGAGAAACAAAGAAAAAGAAAAAAGAAAACAAAAGAACAGGAAGATGGGTAGTTAGCAACGGTAACTCAGTTACTCAACGCAACCAGAGGCGAATACTAACTACCAAGATGGGCATTTGGTCACAGTAACTCAACTACTCAACGCAGCCAGAGGTGAAAACCAAATGCCAGGACAGGGATTCACGTCCAACAGCTCAGAACACTAACGCGTCGAGAGGCGGGGAGTGAATCCGACGATTACTCCGCTACCGCTCTATTTATAGTCGCGGTGCCTGTCGTGTCGGGACGTATCGGCACACTTCGTGGCGCGAACGTCAAGAAGCGCGCGCTGGCCAATCATGTGGTGGCGGGACCGGATGGTGGCTCTAGACTGAGATTCCAGATGGGAGACAAGTAGTATCCTTCCTCTCGATTGATATTATGGGGATTTTTTCGGATCTCTAGAGATTCGCGGATTTTCCTGGAATAAAAGAAGGGGCTCTTAGAAATAATATGGGTTTTTTCGAACAATATGGAATGACCGGTTTCTTGGCAGTGTTCGGCAACTGCAGAATGGGAGAAAAGACCTGATCGAATGCATCTTTGATGCTCTTGAATCCGAGTTTTGACGGAACGACCAGTTTCGCCAATATACACATGTCCACATGAACAAGGAATAGAATAGACACCACAGGAAGATAGGGGCGGTAATGGGTCCTTAGGAGAGGGTAGATATTGTGAGATTTTCTTGGGTGGTCGAAAAGTAGTCCTGATACCTTCTTTGCGAAGAATTTTGCCAATCCTATCAGTGACATTTCGAATATACGGAAGAAAAGCCACAGGAGTATTACCCGAAGATTCTGAATTTGTTGTCCTAGGGTGTAAAGGGGGATGTAGATGTCGGTGTGTAATATTTTGAATTGTGGACTTGGAGTAACCATTGGCGACAAGGGTTTTTTGCAGATGGCCAAGTTCTTCTCTAAGGTTGTCGGGTTCAGAAATCGAAATGGCCCGATGGATGAGAGAGTTGATCACAGAATTCTTTTGGGCAGGATGGTGGTGTGATGAAGCATGTAGGTAACGATTCGTGTGAGTCTTTTTTCTATAAACCGAGTGACCCAATCGGCCATTGGGCTTGGAGGTGACTAACACATCGAGAAAGGGAAGGGACCGATTATTTTCTACTTCCATTGTGAATTTTATACTCGGATGTTGTGAGTTAAGATGATCTAGGAAGGAAGAAAGGGTATGTTGACCATGGGGCCAGATGATAAATGTATCATCAACGTAGCGGAACCAGACTTTTGGTTTTAAGGGGTAAGATTCTAGGGCTAAAGACTCAAAGGCTTCCATGAAAATGTCAGCAATGACAGGGGAAAGGGGAGAACCCATTGGCGTTCCAGATATTTGTTTGTAGAAATTGCCTCTAAAAGAAAAATATGTTGAAAGGAGGCATTTTTCGGCAAGATCTGCCAAAACCAAAGACTTGTTATCATTGGTCAAGTGATCTCGCAGAACAACTAGAGAGTCATGTATGGGAATATTGGTAAATAGGGATGATACATCGAAACTGACGAGAATATCTTGGGGATCGACTGTGAGAGAGGAGATTAAGGTGATGAAATGTGTGGAATTTCGGACATAAGAAGAGGTACGACCAGTATAGGTCTTAAACTGATTGGACAAGTACTTTGCGAGTTTGTAGGTAGGAGAGTTAATCGTAGTCACAATGGGACGAAGAGGTACGTTATCTTTATGGATTTTCGGAAGACCATAAATTCTGGGGCAGATGGAGTTTTTTGGAACTATGGACTTCTTAACATCATCGGAAAGATCGGATTGTTTGATGGCATGGGAAATTTCGCGTTCGACTCTAGGAGTGGGGTCTCGAGAAATTGTATTATAACAGGATGTATCCCTAAGTAAGTCGTTTACTTTCTCTATGTAGGAAGGAGTATCCAGGATGACTGTGGCATTACCTTTGTCTGCAGGAAGGATTATTATCTCAGAAAGAGAACGGAGATTTTTGAGAGCTATGAATTCCTCACGAGATATATTGGAAGTAGGGATTTTGGCTGTATCAAGACATTTAGCGACGTCAAAGCGGATACGGTCGGCTGGAATTTTGGGAATTGTGCGGAGTGCCGCTTCCACATTTGAAACTATTTCTTCGGTAGGAATTCTGGAAGGAGTGATAGCAAAATTAAGACCTTTAGATAGAAGACTGCTTTCTGCATTTGTTAATTGGTGAGAAGAAAGATTAACGACGGTGTTAATGAGAGGTGAATGAGAAGTAAAAGTGGTGGAATGTGATTTTTTCTTAGATACAAGGGATTGGAATTTCTTTTTGTGAGTTTCGTTGCTTAGAAGAAGGATTTTATCGGCTTGATGATAGGAAATGCGGTCTAAAAGTGACCAATCATCGACACTAAGAATACTGGAGAGTTCAAGATGCAGCTTAAAAAGTTTTTGGGATTGAAAATTAAGGGTTTTTTCGAATATGTTGAATCCGTTCACGAAGTAGAGATAGGCTGGCTCGATGTAGAATTCGGGAAGAAGATGAAGAGGAAATGTGATGTTTTAGAACAAGAAAATTGGGAACCAAGTTATTATCACGACATCTAGAGAGGAAGGTGAGCGAAGAAAGTAGAGATGAAACTTTAGAGCGAAGATTGGAGAACTCTGAGGTTTTGCGGAATATAACCTCCCGTAGAGGTTGGTCAAATGAAATCGTAGGCTTCCACGGCCAGAGTCAGAATTATAGTTTATTCGTCTTCCGGGTTTGGACCGAATTTTAGTTTCTTCTTCCCGAATTCTACATCGAGCCAGCCTATCTCTACTTCGTGAACGGATTCAACATATTCGAAAAACCCTTAATTTTCAATCCCAAAAACTTTTTAAGCTGCATCTTGAACTCTCCAGTATTCTTAGTGTCGATGATTGGTCACTTTTAGACCGCATTTCCTATCATCAAGCCGATAAAATCCTTCTTCTAAGCAACGAAACTCACAAAAAGAAATTCCAATCCCTTGTATCTAAGAAAAAATCACATTCCACCACTTTTACTTCTCATTCACCTCTCATTAACACCGTCGTTAATCTTTCTTCTCACCAATTAACAAATGCAGAAAGCAGTCTTCTATCTAAAGGTCTTAATTTTGCTATCACTCCTTCCAGAATTCCTACCGAAGAAATAGTTTCAAATGTGGAAGCGGCACTCCGCACAATTCCCAAAATTCCAGCCGACCGTATCCGCTTTGACGTCGCTAAATGTCTTGATACAGCCAAAATCCCTACTTCCAATATATCTCGTGAGGAATTCATAGCTCTCAAAAATCTCCGTTCTCTTTCTGAGATAATAATCCTTCCTGCAGACAAAGGTAATGCCACAGTCATCCTGGATACTCCTTCCTACATAGAGAAAGTAAACGACTTACTTAGGGATACATCCTGTTATAATACAATTTCTCGAGACCCCACTCCTAGAGTCGAACGCGAAATTTCCCATGCCATCAAACAATCCGATCTTTCCGATGATGTTAAGAAGTCCATAGTTCCAAAAAACTCCATCTGCCCCAGAATTTATGGTCTTCCGAAAATCCATAAAGATAACGTACCTCTTCGTCCCATTGTGACTACGATTAACTCTCCTACCTACAAACTCGCAAAGTACTTGTCCAATCAGTTTAAGACCTATACTGGTCGTACCTCTTCTTATGTCCGAAATTCCACACATTTCATCACCTTAATCTCCTCTCTCACAGTCGATCCCCAAGATATTCTCGTCAGTTTCGATGTATCATCCCTATTTACCAATATTCCCATACATGACTCTCTAGTTGTTCTGCGAGATCACTTGACCAATGATAACAAGTCTTTGGTTTTGGCAGATCTTGCCGAAAAATGCCTCCTTTCAACATATTTTTCTTTTAGAGGCAATTTCTACAAACAAATATCTGGAACGCCAATGGGTTCTCCCCTTTCCCCTGTCATTGCTGACATTTTCATGGAAGCCTTTGAGTCTTTAGCCCTAGAATCTTACCCCTTAAAACCAAAAGTCTGGTTCCGCTACGTTGATGATACATTTATCATCTGGCCCCATGGTCAACATACCCTTTCTTCCTTCCTAGATCATCTTAACTCACAACATCCGAGTATAAAATTCACAATGGAAGTAGAAAATAATCGGTCCCTTCCCTTTCTCGATGTGTTAGTCACCTCCAAGCCCAATGGCCGATTGGGTCACTCGGTTTATAGAAAAAAGACTCACACGAATCGTTACCTACATGCTTCATCACACCACCATCCTGCCCAAAAGAATTCTGTGATCAACTCTCTCATCCATCGGGCCATTTCGATTTCTGAACCCGACAACCTTAGAGAAGAACTTGGCCATCTGCAAAAAACCCTTGTCGCCAATGGTTACTCCAAGTCCACAATTCAAAATATTACACACCGACATCTACATCCCCCTTTACACCCTAGGACAACAAATTCAGAATCTTCGGGTAATACTCCTGTGGCTTTTCTTCCGTATATTCGAAATGTCACTGATAGGATTGGCAAAATTCTTCGCAAAGAAGGTATCAGGACTACTTTTCGACCACCCAAGAAAATCTCACAATATCTACCCTCTCCTAAGGACCCATTACCGCCCCTATCTTCCTGTGGTGTCTATTCTATTCCTTGTTCATGTGGACATGTGTATATTGGCGAAACTGGTCGTTCCGTCAAAACTCGGATTCAAGAGCATCAAAGATGCATTCGATCAGGTCTTTTCTCCCATTCTGCAGTTGCCGAACACTGCCAAGAAACCGGTCATTCCATATTGTTCGAAAAAACCCATATTATTTCTAAGAGCCCCTTCTTTTATTCCAGGAAAATCCGCGAATCTCTAGAGATCCGAAAAAATCCCCATAATATCAATCGAGAGGAAGGATACTACTTGTCTCCCATCTGGAATCTCAGTCTAGAGCCACCATCCGGTCCCGCCACCACATGATTGGCCAGCGCGCGCTTCTTGACGTTCGCGCCACGAAGTGTGCCGATACGTCCCGACACGACAGGCACCGCGACTATAAATAGAGCGGTAGCGGAGTAATCGTCGGATTCACTCCCCGCCTCTCGACGCGTTAGTGTTCTGAGCTGTTGGACGTGAATCCCTGTCCTGGCATTTGGTTTTCACCTCTGGCTGCGTTGAGTAGTTGAGTTACTGTGACCAAATGCCCATCTTGGTAGTTAGTATTCGCCTCTGGTTGCGTTGAGTAACTGAGTTACCGTTGCTAACTACCCATCTTCCTGTTCTTTTGTTTTCTTTTTTCTTTTTCTTTGTTTCTCCTGAAGAAGCTACATATAATTGTAGCGAAACGTCGAGATGAACCCACTTTTGGGTCACTCACAAATGACACGGTCCAAACCCGGAAGACGAATAAACTATAATTCTGACTCTGGCCGTGGAAGCCTACGATTTCATTTGACCAACCTCTACGGGGAGGTTATATTCCGCAAAACCTCAGAGTTCTCCAATCTTCGCTCTAAAGTTTCATCTCTACTTTCTTCGCTCACCTTCCTCTCTAGATGTCGTGATAATAACTTGGTTCCCAATTTTCTTGTTCTAAAACATCACATTTCCTCTTCATCTTCTTCCCGAATTCTACATCGAGCCAGCCTATCTCTACTTCGTGAACGGATTCAACATATTCGAAAAACCCTTAATTTTCAATCCCAAAAACTTTTTAAGCTGCATCTTGAACTCTCCAGTATTCTTAGTGTCGATGATTGGTCACTTTTAGACCGCATTTCCTATCATCAAGCCGATAAAATCCTTCTTCTAAGCAACGAAACTCACAAAAAGAAATTCCAATCCCTTGTATCTAAGAAAAAATCACATTCCACCACTTCTACTTCTCATTCACCTCTCATTAACACCGTCGTTAATCTTTCTTCTCACCAATTAACAAGTGCAGAAAGCAGTCTTCTATCTAAAGGTCTTAATTTTGCTATCACTCCTTCCAGAATTCCTACCGAAGAAATAGTTTCAAATGTGGAAGCGGCACTCCGCACAATTCCCAAAATTCCAGCCGACCGTATCCGCTTTGACGTCGCTAAATGTCTTGATACAGCCAAAATCCCTACTTCCAATATATCTCGTGAGGAATTCATAGCTCTCAAAAATCTCCGTTCTCTTTCTGAGATAATAATCCTTCCTGCAGACAAAGGTAATGCCACAGTCATCCTGGATACTCCTTCCTACATAGAGAAAGTAAACGACTTACTTAGGGATACATCCTGTTATAATACAATTTCTCGAGACCCCACTCCTAGAGTCGAACGCGAAATTTCCCATGCCATCAAACAATCCGATCTTTCCGATGATGTTAAGAAGTCCATAGTTCCAAAAAACTCCATCTGCCCCAGAATTTATGGTCTTCCGAAAATCCATAAAGATAACGTACCTCTTCGTCCCATTGTGACTACGATTAACTCTCCTACCTACAAACTCGCAAAGTACTTGTCCAATCAGTTTAAGACCTATACTGGTCGTACCTCTTCTTATGTCCGAAATTCCACACATTTCATCACCTTAATCTCCTCTCTCACAGTCGATCCCCAAGATATTCTCGTCAGTTTCGATGTATCATCCCTATTTACCAATATTCCCATACATGACTCTCTAGTTGTTCTGCGAGATCACTTGACCAATGATAACAAGTCTTTGGTTTTGGCAGATCTTGCCGAAAAATGCCTCCTTTCAACATATTTTTCTTTTAGAGGCAATTTCTACAAACAAATATCTGGAACACCAATGGGTTCTCCCCTTTCCCCTGTCATTGCTGACATTTTCATGGAAGCCTTTGAGTCTTTAGCCCTAGAATCTTACCCCTTAAAACCAAAAGTCTGGTTCCGCTACGTTGATGATACATTTATCATCTGGCCCCATGGTCAACATACCCTTTCTTCCTTCCTAGATCATCTTAACTCACAACATCCGAGTATAAAATTCACAATGGAAGTAGAAAATAATCGGTCCCTTCCCTTTCTCGATGTGTTAGTCACCTCCAAGCCCAATGGCCGATTGGGTCACTCTGTTTATAGAAAAAAGACTCACACGAATCGTTACCTACATGCTTCATCACACCACCATCCTGCCCAAAAGAATTCTGTGATCAACTCTCTCATCCATCGGGCCATTTCGATTTCTGAACCCGACAACCTTAGAGAAGAACTTGGCCATCTGCAAAAAACCCTTGTCGCCAATGGTTACTCCAAGTCCACAATTCAAAATATTACACACCGACATCTACATCCCCCTTTACACCCTAGGACAACAAATTCAGAATCTTCGGGTAATACTCCTGTGGCTTTTCTTCCGTATATTCGAAATGTCACTGATAGGATTGGCAAAATTCTTCGCAAAGAAGGTATCAGGACTACTTTTCGACCACCCAAGAAAATCTCACAATATCTACCCTCTCCTAAGGACCCATTACCGCCCCTATCTTCCTGTGGTGTCTATTCTATTCCTTGTTCATGTGGACATGTGTATATTGGCGAAACTGGTCGTTCCGTCAAAACTCGGATTCAAGAGCATCAAAGATGCATTCGATCAGGTCTTTTCTCCCATTCTGCAGTTGCCGAACACTGCCAAGAAACCGGTCATTCCATATTGTTCGAAAAAACCCATATTATTTCTAAGAGCCCCTTCTTTTATTCCAGGAAAATCCGCGAATCTCTAGAGATCCGAAAAAATCCCCATAATATCAATCGAGAGGAAGGATACTACTTGTCTCCCATCTGGAATCTCAGTCTAGAGCCACCATCCGGTCCCGCCACCACATGATTGGCCAGCGCGCGCTTCTTGACGTTCGCGCCACGAAGTGTGCCGATACGTCCCGACACGACAGGCACCGCGACTATAAATAGAGCGGTAGCGGAGTAATCGTCGGATTCACTCCCCGCCTCTCGACGCGTTAGTGTTCTGAGCTGTTGGACGTGAATCCCTGTCCTGGCATTTGGTTTTCACCTCTGGCTGCGTTGAGTAGTTGAGTTACTGTGACCAAATGCCCATCTTGGTAGTTAGTATTCGCCTCTGGTTGCGTTGAGTAACTGAGTTACCGTTGCTAACTACCCATCTTCCTGTTCTTTTGTTTTCTTTTTTCTTTTTCTTTGTTTCTCCTGAAGAAGCTACATATAATTGTAGCGAAACGTCGAGATGAACCCACTTTTGGGTCACTCACAAATGACACGGTCCAAACCCGGAAGACGAATAAACTATAATTCTGACTCTGGCCGTGGAAGCCTACGATTTCATTTGACCAACCTCTACGGGGAGGTTATATTCCGCAAAACCTCAGAGTTCTCCAATCTTCGCTCTAAAGTTTCATCTCTACTTTCTTCGCTCACCTTCCTCTCTAGATGTCGTGATAATAACTTGGTTCCCAATTTTCTTGTTCTAAAACATCACATTTCCTCTTCATCTTCTTCCCGAATTCTACATCGAGCCAGCCTATCTCTACTTCGTGAACGGATTCAACATATTCGAAAAACCCTTAATTTTCAATCCCAAAAACTTTTTAAGCTGCATCTTGAACTCTCCAGTATTCTTAGTGTCGATGATTGGTCACTTTTAGACCGCATTTCCTATCATCAAGCCGATAAAATCCTTCTTCTAAGCAACGAAACTCACAAAAAGAAATTCCAATCCCTTGTATCTAAGAAAAAATCACATTCCACCACTTTTACTTCTCATTCACCTCTCATTAACACCGTCGTTAATCTTTCTTCTCACCAATTAACAAATGCAGAAAGCAGTCTTCTATCTAAAGGTCTTAATTTTGCTATCACTCCTTCCAGAATTCCTACCGAAGAAATAGTTTCAAATGTGGAAGCGGCACTCCGCACAATTCCCAAAATTCCAGCCGACCGTATCCGCTTTGACGTCGCTAAATGTCTTGATACAGCCAAAATCCCTACTTCCAATATATCTCGTGAGGAATTCATAGCTCTCAAAAATCTCCGTTCTCTTTCTGAGATAATAATCCTTCCTGCAGACAAAGGTAATGCCACAGTCATCCTGGATACTCCTTCCTACATAGAGAAAGTAAACGACTTACTTAGGGATACATCCTGTTATAATACAATTTCTCGAGACCCCACTCCTAGAGTCGAACGCGAAATTTCCCATGCCATCAAACAATCCGATCTTTCCGATGATGTTAAGAAGTCCATAGTTCCAAAAAACTCCATCTGCCCCAGAATTTATGGTCTTCCGAAAATCCATAAAGATAACGTACCTCTTCGTCCCATTGTGACTACGATTAACTCTCCTACCTACAAACTCGCAAAGTACTTGTCCAATCAGTTTAAGACCTATACTGGTCGTACCTCTTCTTATGTCCGAAATTCCACACATTTCATCACCTTAATCTCCTCTCTCACAGTCGATCCCCAAGATATTCTCGTCAGTTTCGATGTATCATCCCTATTTACCAATATTCCCATACATGACTCTCTAGTTGTTCTGCGAGATCACTTGACCAATGATAACAAGTCTTTGGTTTTGGCAGATCTTGCCGAAAAATGCCTCCTTTCAACATATTTTTCTTTTAGAGGCAATTTCTACAAACAAATATCTGGAACACCAATGGGTTCTCCCCTTTCCCCTGTCATTGCTGACATTTTCATGGAAGCCTTTGAGTCTTTAGCCCTAGAATCTTACCCCTTAAAACCAAAAGTCTGGTTCCGCTACGTTGATGATACATTTATCATCTGGCCCCATGGTCAACATACCCTTTCTTCCTTCCTAGATCATCTTAACTCACAACATCCGAGTATAAAATTCACAATGGAAGTAGAAAATAATCGGTCCCTTCCCTTTCTCGATGTGTTAGTCACCTCCAAGCCCAATGGCCGATTGGGTCACTCGGTTTATAGAAAAAAGACTCACACGAATCGTTACCTACATGCTTCATCACACCACCATCCTGCCCAAAAGAATTCTGTGATCAACTCTCTCATCCATCGGGCCATTTCGATTTCTGAACCCGACAACCTTAGAGAAGAACTTGGCCATCTGCAAAAAACCCTTGTCGCCAATGGTTACTCCAAGTCCACAATTCAAAATATTACACACCGACATCTACATCCCCCTTTACACCCTAGGACAACAAATTCAGAATCTTCGGGTAATACTCCTGTGGCTTTTCTTCCGTATATTCGAAATGTCACTGATAGGATTGGCAAAATTCTTCGCAAAGAAGGTATCAGGACTACTTTTCGACCACCCAAGAAAATCTCACAATATCTACCCTCTCCTAAGGACCCATTACCGCCCCTATCTTCCTGTGGTGTCTATTCTATTCCTTGTTCATGTGGACATGTGTATATTGGCGAAACTGGTCGTTCCGTCAAAACTCGGATTCAAGAGCATCAAAGATGCATTCGATCAGGTCTTTTCTCCCATTCTGCAGTTGCCGAACACTGCCAAGAAACCGGTCATTCCATATTGTTCGAAAAAACCCATATTATTTCTAAGAGCCCCTTCTTTTATTCCAGGAAAATCCGCGAATCTCTAGAGATCCGAAAAAATCCCCATAATATCAATCGAGAGGAAGGATACTACTTGTCTCCCATCTGGAATCTCAGTCTAGAGCCACCATCCGGTCCCGCCACCACATGATTGGCCAGCGCGCGCTTCTTGACGTTCGCGCCACGAAGTGTGCCGATACGTCCCGACACGACAGGCACCGCGACTATAAATAGAGCGGTAGCGGAGTAATCGTCGGATTCACTCCCCGCCTCTCGACGCGTTAGTGTTCTGAGCTGTTGGACGTGAATCCCTGTCCTGGCATTTGGTTTTCACCTCTGGCTGCGTTGAGTAGTTGAGTTACTGTGACCAAATGCCCATCTTGGTAGTTAGTATTCGCCTCTGGTTGCGTTGAGTAACTGAGTTACCGTTGCTAACTACCCATCTTCCTGTTCTTTTGTTTTCTTTTTTCTTTTTCTTTGTTTCTCCTGAAGAAGCTACATATAATTGTAGCGAAACGTCGAGATGAACCCACTTTTGGGTCACTCACAAATGACACGGTCCAAACCCGGAAGACGAATAAACTATAATTCTGACTCTGGCCGTGGAAGCCTACGATTTCATTTGACCAACCTCTACGGGGAGGTTATATTCCGCAAAACCTCAGAGTTCTCCAATCTTCGCTCTAAAGTTTCATCTCTACTTTCTTCGCTCACCTTCCTCTCTAGATGTCGTGATAATAACTTGGTTCCCAATTTTCTTGTTCTAAAACATCACATTTCCTCTTCATCTTCTTCCCGAATTCTACATCGAGCCAGCCTATCTCTACTTCGTGAACGGATTCAACATATTCGAAAAACCCTTAATTTTCAATCCCAAAAACTTTTTAAGCTGCATCTTGAACTCTCCAGTATTCTTAGTGTCGATGATTGGTCACTTTTAGACCGCATTTCCTATCATCAAGCCGATAAAATCCTTCTTCTAAGCAACGAAACTCACAAAAAGAAATTCCAATCCCTTGTATCTAAGAAAAAATCACATTCCACCACTTTTACTTCTCATTCACCTCTCATTAACACCGTCGTTAATCTTTCTTCTCACCAATTAACAAATGCAGAAAGCAGTCTTCTATCTAAAGGTCTTAATTTTGCTATCACTCCTTCCAGAATTCCTACCGAAGAAATAGTTTCAAATGTGGAAGCGGCACTCCGCACAATTCCCAAAATTCCAGCCGACCGTATCCGCTTTGACGTCGCTAAATGTCTTGATACAGCCAAAATCCCTACTTCCAATATATCTCGTGAGGAATTCATAGCTCTCAAAAATCTCCGTTCTCTTTCTGAGATAATAATCCTTCCTGCAGACAAAGGTAATGCCACAGTCATCCTGGATACTCCTTCCTACATAGAGAAAGTAAACGACTTACTTAGGGATACATCCTGTTATAATACAATTTCTCGAGACCCCACTCCTAGAGTCGAACGCGAAATTTCCCATGCCATCAAACAATCCGATCTTTCCGATGATGTTAAGAAGTCCATAGTTCCAAAAAACTCCATCTGCCCCAGAATTTATGGTCTTCCGAAAATCCATAAAGATAACGTACCTCTTCGTCCCATTGTGACTACGATTAACTCTCCTACCTACAAACTCGCAAAGTACTTGTCCAATCAGTTTAAGACCTATACTGGTCGTACCTCTTCTTATGTCCGAAATTCCACACATTTCATCACCTTAATCTCCTCTCTCACAGTCGATCCCCAAGATATTCTCGTCAGTTTCGATGTATCATCCCTATTTACCAATATTCCCATACATGACTCTCTAGTTGTTCTGCGAGATCACTTGACCAATGATAACAAGTCTTTGGTTTTGGCAGATCTTGCCGAAAAATGCCTCCTTTCAACATATTTTTCTTTTAGAGGCAATTTCTACAAACAAATATCTGGAACGCCAATGGGTTCTCCCCTTTCCCCTGTCATTGCTGACATTTTCATGGAAGCCTTTGAGTCTTTAGCCCTAGAATCTTACCCCTTAAAACCAAAAGTCTGGTTCCGCTACGTTGATGATACATTTATCATCTGGCCCCATGGTCAACATACCCTTTCTTCCTTCCTAGATCATCTTAACTCACAACATCCGAGTATAAAATTCACAATGGAAGTAGAAAATAATCGGTCCCTTCCCTTTCTCGATGTGTTAGTCACCTCCAAGCCCAATGGCCGATTGGGTCACTCGGTTTATAGAAAAAAGACTCACACGAATCGTTACCTACATGCTTCATCACACCACCATCCTGCCCAAAAGAATTCTGTGATCAACTCTCTCATCCATCGGGCCATTTCGATTTCTGAACCCGACAACCTTAGAGAAGAACTTGGCCATCTGCAAAAAACCCTTGTCGCCAATGGTTACTCCAAGTCCACAATTCAAAATATTACACACCGACATCTACATCCCCCTTTACACCCTAGGACAACAAATTCAGAATCTTCGGGTAATACTCCTGTGGCTTTTCTTCCGTATATTCGAAATGTCACTGATAGGATTGGCAAAATTCTTCGCAAAGAAGGTATCAGGACTACTTTTCGACCACCCAAGAAAATCTCACAATATCTACCCTCTCCTAAGGACCCATTACCGCCCCTATCTTCCTGTGGTGTCTATTCTATTCCTTGTTCATGTGGACATGTGTATATTGGCGAAACTGGTCGTTCCGTCAAAACTCGGATTCAAGAGCATCAAAGATGCATTCGATCAGGTCTTTTCTCCCATTCTGCAGTTGCCGAACACTGCCAAGAAACCGGTCATTCCATATTGTTCGAAAAAACCCATATTATTTCTAAGAGCCCCTTCTTTTATTCCAGGAAAATCCGCGAATCTCTAGAGATCCGAAAAAATCCCCATAATATCAATCGAGAGGAAGGATACTACTTGTCTCCCATCTGGAATCTCAGTCTAGAGCCACCATCCGGTCCCGCCACCACATGATTGGCCAGCGCGCGCTTCTTGACGTTCGCGCCACGAAGTGTGCCGATACGTCCCGACACGACAGGCACCGCGACTATAAATAGAGCGGTAGCGGAGTAATCGTCGGATTCACTCCCCGCCTCTCGACGCGTTAGTGTTCTGAGCTGTTGGACGTGAATCCCTGTCCTGGCATTTGGTTTTCACCTCTGGCTGCGTTGAGTAGTTGAGTTACTGTGACCAAATGCCCATCTTGGTAGTTAGTATTCGCCTCTGGTTGCGTTGAGTAACTGAGTTACCGTTGCTAACTACCCATCTTCCTGTTCTTTTGTTTTCTTTTTTCTTTTTCTTTGTTTCTCCTGAAGAAGCTACATATAATTGTAGCGAAACGTCGAGATGAACCCACTTTTGGGTCACTCACAAATGACACGGTCCAAACCCGGAAGACGAATAAACTATAATATTTATTTCTACAGGTACATAGTTTTTACATTCATAACTAAAATATAAAGAATAAATAACTTGTAGTCTGAGTAATAAGAAAGAAAATCACATGTATAATGTATATTGACGACTTTGATATTAACCGTCCAAGATTGTTTATTTTGTTATAGTAGCTTATGGAAATTGTTAACTTTGCACCAGATAGTTTAAAATATTTAACGTAATACACGTTTATGAGTGAAGATAAGGATTATAATAAATTATTATATAAGTATTATTATAAACTCAAATTTATTTATTGTTGTTGAAAGTAAACAAATTATTAATGAACTAAATTGTGACATATTACGGTTAATCTTGTATGGGTTGGCAAAATCGTTGTCTTCAGGTGGATGTTTTCAAAAGTTGTCTCGTTCTAAAACGTGTTTAAAATAGCTTAATTCTTCAATACTCTTCCAAAGTTACTGGAAATCTTCCAGACACTTATTTAAACGCACATTTTCTCCACATTGCATCGGCGTAGAAAGCTTAGACTGATTTGAGAAAATTTTACCACATTCAAAACAGTTCACTGACATATTTACTAATTACGTAAATAGGGAACTATTCAAAACCATTTTTATTCGACAAGGCAAGATACCTCTTAACATTTACGTAAATAGGGAACTATTCAAAACCATTTTTATTCGACAAGGCAAGATACCTCTTAACATTTTCATTTGAAGGTTCGAAATATTTCGAATGCAGTCGTTTCGCACATGCGCAGTTGACGGATCGGGTCCCTGTAATTAATCGCTCCTAATGTGAATGCCGGCGCCATATTTCTATTAAAGAATATTTTGTATGACGGATTGTTCGGTTCGGCGCCAGGACTGTAACATAGCACACTACCACCTAGCATTGAAACTTTCGTGTTGACGAGTAAAACAATGATTGACGCATCACCTAGTGACCGGGCGCCTAACTATATATGCATGGCGCGAAATTCAAAAGTTTAGTAATATTACCTAGGATTGTGAACTCATTTTAAAGTAAAGGAAAATCGATATAATCCTAAAATAACAAGAAAAACCCTTATCATATACGATAATAAATATTTTTCGTATACTTTTTGGGTTTTCTTGTTATGTTGAGACTATATTTATTTTACATTACATTAAAATGCCAAAGTGGTTAAAAAAATTAAAGAATAAAATATAGAATAAAATCTTTATTTATAAAAATGTTACAAGAAATGTTATATGTGTTACAAGAAATATTAATAATAAAAGCCAAGTGTACTATAATTTAGTTTTCTTAATGTGGCAAGAACTGGTCAGTATTTAAATAATTGTTTTGTCTTAGTATGTCAAGTTTTATGTGATTAAAAGCCTAATTGTGCAAAAGGCATTTTACTACAATTTTATTCTCATAATTCGCAAAGAATTCAAACATTGGTATATAACATTCAAGATTTTTTTAGAAAGCAATGACTCTAAAGATAAATCCCTAGAAGACAAAGATAAGTACATGCTTTTAATAAATTAAGTCTATAATTACATAAGCGAAGCAATCAATGGGGAAAACCAATTGCTTTTTTCACACATACTCTCACAGATTCTGAATGAAAACATGCAATTGAAAAAATGCGAATGCATTGAAGTATTAAAAAAATGCAAACATCTGGTAGGAAAGCAATTCAAACCAATCACAGATTAAATCACTATTTTTTGTATATAGAATGCTGGCATATATAAAATCTGACAAGGAGAACTAGCTTTACTTCACAAGAATTTATTAATTATCTACACTCTAAAGGAATATTTCAAGTAGAACAACACCATATAACCATGAAGGAGATGGTTAAGTTGAAAGATACAATGAGTTATATGGAAATTGGTGAATCTAGCATTGAAAACAAAATATTTAGACATCACTAAATGAAAAACTGCTTTACCAGGAGCTCTGTACTATATACGCAGTTTACTATTGAATTGTTATATTAATGAATCATGATAATGATGAAGATGAAAGTCCAAATAACACATTAGAGAATTCCACTACTAAATCAATACCAGATGTGACAGAAAATTTACCTGTTCAAAAACCTGATGATTGGATTGATGAATGAACCAAGATTGGAAAATTCAGATTTTCAATCTAGCTGTAAATCACCTGGAACTAAAAATAAACCAAGATAGTTGCAATATTTTGTTCACAAATAGGGACAGAAAAATGTAGTATAATTTAGTGTTCTAAATGTTGTGACAAGAACTTGTCAGTAATTAAATAATTTTTTTTTGAATTCTAATGTCAAATTAAAGCCTAATAAGCAACAGATAGCCGTCAGACATTCTGAGTTTTTTGTAGTACTTACATCCTAATCTAATAACACACACTACCAGCGGTCAGTGAGAACTCTTACTGTCTGGCGTTCTACTCACAGAAAGACAGAACTCTGCTAAGTTGGAAACAGAAAAATTTAATGATTTAGGTCTAGAAAGAACTTTATATACATTTATATGATAATATTTTTAGTCATATTTAAACCTATAAACCCAACAGTTAGCTCTAAGATTCTAAGATCCAGCACTATAAAGATGGAAAAATAACCTTAAAAATAAAAAAATATGTAAAGTATTACCTAGTTACAATAAAAACATGAAGTATTTTACAAAGTTTAAGCCGGATTTATAAACGGACATAAACATAATTTTAGTCTTTAACCATAATCTTATTATATAAGCATAATTTTGAAAGTTAATAAATATATGTACCCATTTAAAAGCATTCATAATACATAAAACATAAATTTAGTCCTTAAAACGTGACCTTCAAAGTTGGTAACTTTCAACATTTATGAATTAAGTATTAAACATTATGGAATTGTTGGAATATGCACATGCGTAATCCATCGTAAAAAATTATAGAACTGTTCCTCATCCCATTCCTTATCATGCTTTCTATTTATGGGTCTTACACTATACCTTCTTACTCTTCTTTGCTTGTTAAGAACTCTGGCAGATATAGTCGCTACAATTGTTAAATAAAGTGGGACTGCTGCCATGGCCAAAGCCACTTTTCTATTAATCTTCATATTTATTTAAAATTATTTCACTTTTCTATGAATCTAAAGACCAGAAAAAATTTTTCAAGATCTATAAAAATTTGGTTAGGTTTGTATTTTCTGAAGTAGTTTTTAAATTATTATGGTTAGGTATTATATAAACCAATCTTAAATCTTGTGAATTATGATTGTGGTTAAAGTTATGTTTATGACTTATGATTATGTACTATGTTAGTTTATAAACCTGGCTTTGTTTCCAAACTCTATTACCAGTAACTCTTTTCTACTAATATTTATATATTTATTGAGAGACATATTAAATACATTTAGATTTAGGTTGTTCTACAAAATGGAAAATTAAAAGTACATAGATGAGACAAACCATGGTAATATGGTACTCTAAGACCAATCTCACTCACAAGAGAGCACAGATCCCTCCTCGCACTAAACAGGCAAGCTCAAAGACCTCTCCATATGATAGTGTAGTCATGGCCTGCTAATCTAATCCAACTTTGAAAGACGCACACCTGTAGAAATTTATGTCGAACCCTCTCTAAGGTGATGATTTTTAAGATAGTTGTTGAACCACCACCTACAAAATAATTCAAATTGTAAGCAAGTAAGACTGATTTTATAATATATAATTTTAGGTTAAATTTATAATTAACTAATTTTGTAAGTAAAAGGTCACATTTCACATACATACATGTATTGGCATAATAGTTCTTACCTGGTGTTGGTAAAAACATACTCTGAAGGGCTGTTCTCGTAATACCGGTATGTCCAACATTAATTATATCGTCCTCTTTAAAACGACTAGCGCATACACGAAAATTGTTATAGTTTCTGTTGCAGCATTCTATAATTAGGGCTCTTAACAACATTTACCTATTTATCAAACATATCCATATAAGAAAAACTATATTGTTTGCCAGTAGTATCCATGCAATCTGAAACACATCTTTTTTGTTCAGTTCTTCGTGTCTACATTGTTATTCCATGTAATGTGTTCGAGTCCATAATAAAAACTCGTCTAAAATTGTACCTTTTTGCACCACTGATATAAAAAATTTTAAATTATAAAATAAATTATAAAAGATAAAACAAATACAAATATGGCGCCGTATTTGTCTAAACTTAAACTCAACTTTGAATTTTCCACAGCACACTCCCTCCGCGCAGGAAAGAGACTAGCAGCGCCACCATACGAATGGGCGCCAAATCCGAACATGATTTGACCTTGGCTATCTCTGTTACCAATCTAGGTAAATTTATCTATGGACTGTGACGAGACGTGATTGATGTGTCTGAATCGACCTTAACTTGTCTAATACCAAACGTCAAAAATAATAATTGTTGATTTGACAGATCAAATCATGGCAACCTGAATTAAGCGTAATATCCAAGACGTAAAATAACGTCAAAAGTTTTTCAAACATTGTGACTATTATAAGAGATTTTTTTGTTAATTTTTGCACACTTAATTTTGCTCACTGGAAGATAACGTATGCTTTTACAAAGACCAAATTTAGAAAAATTAGAAATATTGTTTAAATAAAAAGAGTGTGTTTTTCGTACGCACGTAAGAAGTTATACTACGTAGTTAAAATAGTCAGTGATAAAAAAAAATTTTCAGTGATAATAAAGCATAATATTTCTTTTTTATTCTATTCTTTAAGGCTATCTTGATTAATTTAACAAAAATAAAAAATAAACTGATATTTTCTTGATACTTTACAAACCCATTTTATTAAAAAAAATCAATTGCATAGACGATGGAAGACCACATCCAAAACTATAAAAAATGTACGGGGCCTTTAAAAAAATTTAAGTTAGGGGTTGTAACTAAGAGATGAATATTTACGGGATGATGTTTTTTTCGCCATATTAAAGTGTATTACAAATAAAATAGAAAAGTTTTTGTCCCTTTAAAAAATCTCTATTTTGTTAATAATTATAGCCGGGATAAATTAGTCTGGGACACTTAATTAACAAAAATAAAAAACTAATTGATTTCTTGATTATTTACAAACCGATTTAATTTTTAATAAATCTGTTGAATAGACGATAGAAGACCACATCCAACACTATAAAAAACATACAGGGTGCTATTAAAAAAATTAAAGTAAGGGGTTGTAACTAAGGGATGATTTTTTTCTACGCCATATTAAAATGTATTACAAGTAGAATAGATCACTTTTTGTCCTATTCGAAAATCTCTATTCGTTTAAAAGATATAGCGTGGGTAAATTAGTCTGGGACACCCTGTATACAGGGTGGTCCTTAAGTAATTGTACAATACGAAACCGCAGATTCTACACTTTAACATATTACGATTTAATACAACTTGCTTTAATAAAATGTTGATATTAAAAAAGATACAAGGTCTTAAAGTAGAAATTTAAAATTATATTTTTCGCTATAACTTTCATGTTAGTAAACATTTATGTATAAAAATTTACAGCTGGGTACTATTATCAGGAACTTATATCAGGAATTATAATTTGGTGCATACTTTAACATTAAGATACATTATTTTAACAAAAAAAGGTATACCTGTTAATAACTCTAAACCTCAACAGTTTTCGAGATAATCGCATTTTACAAATCAACTACATAATTCTGATTTAACACAATTACTCCAGGTAATGGATATGCGAATTACCTTGCAATTATTTGAATGTCGAGATATATTTACATTTTTTATAAAATCATTTTATTGATTTATTGGAAGAATTGTCATCAAATTTAAGGCGAAATATGTGGTTTCTACAAGATGGTACACCATTACATTCCAGAGAAAGCTGAATGAGACAGTATTTAAATACAACTTTCCTGAACGTTGGAGTGTTCAGGGTAGTCATATTCTTGTGGTGAGATAATAATAATTTATTCATAAAAATTTCAAAAAATTACTTATTATTATAACACTTATAATAAATACTGCAGAAGTTTCTTTAGAACCAATGATGCTATTTAATATGAGAAGATATTTTATGGAATGTATTGATAAATTAATTAAAGAAAATGGTGGACATATCGAACACTTACTTTGACAAAAAGTTTAATGTTATTTAGTTTAACTATTTCTTAATTTTTTTTTGTAAATAAAATGTTTTAATTATGACTTTTAATACAAATTTGACTAATTTAATACAAAACCTAAAATGTTTGATGTAAAATCCAATTATTCTGTTATTTTATCAAATCCTATTATTAATTATCCTGCTGGTAATATTTATTTTATTTAATACTTCGTTAACTATTAACTTTATTAAAGGTATTTTATACCAAAATTCAGAAGTATTGATGTTTTTCTTTAATTTTCTTTCGTTGCCTGGAGTAATTACGATAAATCAGAATTATGTAGTTGATTTCTAAAATGTGATTATCTCGAAAACTGTTGAGTTTTGAAGATATTAACAAGTATACCTTTTTTTGTTAAAATAATGTATCTTTAATATGTTTTATTAAAAATACCGGTAACTTGAAGAGCAAAAAAGTTAAGTACAAATGTATGTCACATATGTGGCATATGTAGCGCCCTCTATCAGCTACATCAAAGTGTACATAAAATTATAATTTCAGATATTTAATAGTACCCAGTTGTAAATTTTTGTAGATAAATGTTGACAAACGTGAAAATTATAGCGAAAAATAAAATTTCAAATTTCCACTTTAACACCCTGTATCTTTCTTAATATCAACATTTTATTAAAGCAACTTGACTTAAATCGGAATATTTTAAAGTGTAGAAACTACGATTTTTTTTGTACAATTACTTACGGACCACCCTGTATACAACATACTAGAATGTTACAATTTTCCCACCTCCGTACTTTTTAAACTATGCCGTTATACTTAACAATTATGCATTTGCATGCACATCCTTCTGTATTAAAAATTCAGTTAATGTGAATTGCCCGTAACTATGGACTGTTGTAAAAAGCAATTTTGTAAACTTAATATATCGATTAAATGTTGATAAACGTGATAGCAAATAATTTTTTTTTATTGAGTTTAATGCGTCGACAACTAATGGTCATCGGCATGGTACAGTGAAATTTTTACAGTCAGGTAGTGTGTAGTGTGTGTGTAGGTGTAGAGTAATTGTCTTGATACTTAGCAAAGTCGACGTCATTGTCTTTGCTAAGAGACGCTAATTGTATCTGAACGTCTGCGGTCCCTCCGGTGAGTACCGATCGTACAAGGATAGAAATTATTTTCATTTATTAATTTTTAATAAACAAAAATTTCTCCACCCAGGTGAGATTCGAACTCACGACCTTTACGTTCAAAGGTAGGCGCTCTTACCACTGAGCCACAGACTGGGTTAAATAAAAATTAAAAACTTCGTTTATTCTTAATATATTTAGCAAAAAAAATATCTACATAGGGTAAAAACACTGTAAATGCTGTATATACATAAAACCTTATCAAAATCTGCAACTAGTCCATGAATTTTTTTGTATAGATGCTTTAAAGGTAGTTGCAAAATTCGACTTTTATTTTTTATTATTGACTGGATTATGTGTATTTCTTTATACGCATATCGATATGTTGTACATTACTTACTACTTGTAATTAGAAAGTGTTATATATGTCAGTCAATAAAATAGACAAATTTATTAAATAAAAATTATTGAAAATCTTTATTAGTGTTTGGTATTTAATCCCTAATTCAAACTGTTGAAAAATACTTTCTTTGTTAATGGATGAAACGGAGGATCCAATAGCACTAATCCAGGAACCTTGGATAATTAACACCAAAATAACTAGCCTTGGCAGTCTAAACGGTCAAATTTTCAGCTTACCAAGCAATCAACAACCGAGAACAGCGATATAATATATTTTTGCATGTACCAAAACACAAAAAAATTTTTTATCTAAAATTTGGCAAAAATCATCAAAGGGGGTACCCTTGGATTTTTTCAAATTTCGTTATTCGGTTATATTGGCGTCAATTTTGGTCCGAGAGTCAAGCGAGTGGACATTTCTTACATAAAATTGACTGCTCGTCCTTCTGTCATACTCAGAATTTTCCTAAATGTAACAGTTCATGAGAAAAATTTTCATTTCTAGGTCTGTATTTTCTGAAAAACTAGATAATTTTTAATTCGATTTTTTCTCTATTCCGGCAAATTGGGGTTAGCGGATCAGACCAAGACACATTTTGGGTAATAAGCTGGACCGAGTGCATGTACCAAAACATAAAAAAATTTTTTTTAAATAAAAATTTGGAAAAAATCATCAAAGAGGGTACACTTGGATTTTTTTTTTCAAATTTCGTTATTCGGCTATATTGGCGTCAATTTTTGTCCGAGAGTCAAGCGAGTGGCCATTTCTTTCATAAAATTGACCGCTCGTTCTTCTGTCATGCTCAGAATGTTCCTACATCTAACGGTTCGTGAGAAAAATTTTCATTTGGAGGTCTGTGTTTGCTGAAAAAGTGGAGAATTTTTAACCCCCCAAAACCTGACCTCCTTAAAACTTATTCAAAAATGTTTTTCCTTTCAATTTAGCAATAAAATGGATTAAGATACAATATACTTCAGGCATTTTTGTTTCAAATACACCTAGGTGGTCGTAAATAGATGTCTAAATATTCATACGCTAGGCTTTCACAACACCATGTTTTTATTAGAAATTATACAATAATAGAAACGAAACTAATGAACTAATAAACGTTTACAAAGAAAACTTAAAATTGTAAACAAAATAAATTTATCTCAAGTGGTACAATTTAAAACAGTTAATGTGAAGTCCAACATTACATTTGCCGCAAATAAAAGTTACGCATTTGTGGCATCTTGCACAACGTGTCTGTGTTTGATTTTTGATCGGCCAATGATCATGTCTGTTATATCGAACTTCATCAAGGACATTTCAGGTTCCTTGAGGTGTAGGAGTACGAAGATTAGGTGTTGATAATATAGGATTTACTATTTGTCGAATAAAATCTATTGGTTTGAATTTTGGCTCGACATTTCTAAATAATATCCAGGAATTCACTATCGATGCACTGAGGCAAAATCGGAATATTGGCCAATAACATTTTCGACTTCTAATGTTTATACGATGACCACGCCACTGATCAAACAAATCCACACCTCCCATGCTAGTATTGTATTCCTGAATCAAAGATGGCTGCAGAACAGCTAACCAATGTTTATGATAATGACTGTAACGTATACAAGTTGTTGTTTTGGTGATAAGATCATCGCTTCTATTCGTAGCCAACGTAACTTGGCTATTATCATGCCAACGTATCAAAGATATATTTTTTGACTTATCTCTAAGACCATAAGTAGATCCAAGGGGCTCTTTTTTTAAAGCTTTTTTCTACTTTCTTACTAGTAAATTGTATATTACCTACTATTTGGATGCTAAGTAAATGCATCATAACAGATACTGACACGTAATGACTAGCACGTAATAAAAAAAATTACGCTAATTATAACTTTGAGTTCCGAAAACGAGTTTTTAAAAATTATTTTATTTCGAAAATACAAATTTACAAATTATGTAGACAAAAGTTCTTAAACAAAAGTTAAACAAAAGTTATGAACAAAAACTATGAAGCAAAAGTTAAACAGAAGTTAAAACAGAAGTTAAACAAAAACTGAAACAGAAGTTATCGTAATTGAAATGTCCCTCTATTTATAATATAGTATTGCGTAGTTTCTATTGTCCTACAATGTGCAGATTCTGTGGAATCCAGTGGCGTAACTCCTCCCTCACTGAGTCCGAAAAATAATGGAATTATTTTTGGGATGCTGGTTTGTGGAATCTTCTTCAATGCCGGAATCTTCTTGTAATTCTATTTCATACTCGTTCCGTTGTTTTGATCTTCTTTGTTTAATAATATATAGAATGATCAAAATTAGAATAACTGCTATGACTGAGGTGGTCACCAATGGAGTGGTATGTGAAGGAATATTTGTGTCTCTAATTGGTACTAACTGTTTGGCCATATTATTAATTGCATAAAGATTTTCAAAGTCAATTTTGGTAATGTTATGGCTCTGGAATTTTTGTATGTTTTCTGTAGAAAAATACTTTATTTTTGGTAAAATTAGAGCTTTTCCTCTATGAATTTTGATATTGTTATTGAACTTCAATTGGTTGATTATCACTTCACAATTTTCTGGTATACTGATGAGAGATGGACTGTGTACTTCAAAAATTTGGTCTCTCTTGCACTTTGATTGGACTCGTTCTGATGTCGATGGCATTATCAATACTTCATTATTAGTTACTTGTTCGATAATGGATTCTTGAAGAGTGACTTCTGTGGTAAAACATTGGGATGAACTTTGACCATTGAGGAAACGCAAGGTGCAATTGTCTTGTAGTATGGTATCTTCTTTACAATAATATGTTTCTTCTAAAATGGGACATTCTTCTTTTTGTAGGTGCGTCTCGTCAGAGATTCGTGCCAAATAAGGGTATGTGGGAGTGAACATCTTGTTCCTTTGAATTATTGGGTAAATATGATAAAAATCAAGGATATTTGGTTTTAGGATAGGAATGTGAGTAGCAAAGATCAATTTTGAATTCGAAAAAGTTACTTGTGTCCCTAATAGCATGTAATATGTTAAAATATTTATAAATTTTGGAATTTGAGAAGGTTGGTAAATATTATGCAAATATTTGATCATATCTTGAATTTCTTGACTCGAAATAATTGAACTATGTAATGTGTTTAATTTTGAAAACATAATTCCATTTGCTATATTTTCAATAAAATCTATCATATTTTGACAATCTAAATTTATCTGACTTATGGTACCTTGAAAAGTAATATAATTTCCCAAACTGTTTATAGTGTTTTGAATTTCTAATTGAAACTTTTTTAAGTTATGTTGTAGTTTTTCTTGGTTTTGCCAAAGTATTTCTAGAGATTTGTTATAATGATCAATTAGTTTTTTATATAAAGATATTTGTAAGTTCGTCTCATGAATAATTTGTTTCTGATTATTTTCTAGTACTTCTATTGCTTTATCATATCTATCTCCGTCTTCTGAATCTAAATTTCCAAATAAGTATTTATTTACTTTACCTAGGCCATCAATTAGGCCTCTTTTTGATCGAATATGGGGATATATGTTTTCTAATTTTTTCTCTAATGTATTAATTAAAATTTCTGTTCTTTCTAACATGTTTTCTGCCAATCCATGATATGAAATAGGATTTGAGGCATTAACTTTTACTACACTAGTTTTTATTATTTGAAAATTAGCTTTAAGAGATTCTACTTGTCTAACTATTTCTTTTAAGTTTATATAATGGATAAATGCATGTTTACTATAAATTAATCTACATGTGCCTAATTTAATCGGGAGTAAAAGGTTTTCAAGAGGTGTTATATTAATATCGGTGTCACCTCTAATCTGGGACGTCTGGTATATTATCATCTGGATCAGGGTCAAGAAGATTATTGTCTTCATTTTGTTGAACCTGCAAAGAATTTCTTTTATTAGATCTGGGTTTGCGAACTGTGCTTTTATGATACAATCCCTTATCTGTTTCCAACAACAACCTACAATCGTTGATAATAGTTGTTTGTTTAAACTTAGGAAGTGCTTTATTGCGATTTCCACTTTTAATATAAGCTTTGTTCTCATTTGTATAGTCGTGTGGATCTGACCTTGTTAAATTGCGTTTTTCGATTTGTTTATGTTTCACATCGGCATTTCGTTCTTGTATTTTTCCGTATAATATTTTGCAAGATTCTTTATGGTTTTCCACATATTGTGATAAAATTAAATTATCATTATTGTCATCTAATTTTTCAGAAATTTCTTCATTGCTTAACTCAGGAAGATAAAAGTCATTTGGATCAAACAATTGATCTGTAATTTCTTGATTTGGAACTGATAAGTTTTCTATTTCTTTTTGTATTACTTCATCTATGTCATCAAGATTTACACAAGATTCTAGTACATTTATTTCATTATCGGTGTCTATTCGTGAAAGACAATCCGCAACTTTATTAAGGGTTCCTTTTTGGTATTTAATTTTATAATCAAATTCTTCGAGTTGTAACCGCCATCTCACTAGTCGTGAATTAGGTTCTTTTAACGAAAACAACCATTGTAGTGGTTTATGATCTGTAAAAATTATAAATTCTCTTCCGAATAAGTATGGTCTAAAGTATTTGCAACTCCATACTATAGCTAATAACTCTTTTTCTATAGTAGAATAGTTTATCTCTGCTGAATTTAATGTCCTTGACGCATACGAAATAGGATGTCCATCCTGTGATAATACTGCCCCAATGGCGTATTTGGATGCGTCTGTCATTATTTCAAATTTTTTGTTAAAATTTGGATAGGCCAGAATTGGTTCTGATATTAACAAATTTTTACAAGTATTAAAGCAATCGATAAATTCTTTTGTATGTTCTATTTTATGGTCTTTCTTCAGGCAAATTGTTAGCGGTTTTGTTATTTTAGCGAAGTTCTTTATAAATTTGCGATAATATCCTAAAAGACCTAAAAATGATTTAATTTGTTTTTGTGTTCTTGGAATTGGAAAATTCTGTATGGCTAATATTTTGTTTTTATTGGGTTTAATTCCTTCTGGTGTAACAACGTAACCAAGAAATTCAACTTCTTTCTGAAGAAACTCACATTTATCTAGTTGAATTTTTAAACGTGCTTCTCGTAGTTTATGAAATACTAGTTTTAAGTTTTGAATATGTTCTTGGAGGCTAGTACTGAATATAATTATATCATCCATGTAGACCATGCATATTTTGTTTTGCAAATCTTTTAGTACTTCGTCCATTACCCGTTGGAATGTTGACGGCGAATTTTTGAGACCAAAAGGCATTCTTAGAAATTCATAGTGACCGTTGTCTACGTTGAATGCTGTTTTCTCTATAGATTTTGGATCCATTTCGATTTGGTGAAATCCGCTGGCCAAATCTAATGTGCTAAAATATTGGGCTCTTCCTAACTTATCCAAAATTTCTGTAATATGTGGAATTGGATATCTATCAGAAATTGTTTTCTCGTTAAGCTTTCGATAATCTATAACTAGACGGTATTTTTTCTTGCCTGATGCATCTAATTTCTTATTCACTATCCATATGGGTGAACTCCAAGGTGAACATGATGACCTTATAATTCCTTTATCTAACATTTCTTGAATTTGCCTTCGAACTTCTTCTTTGTGGCAGTAAGGATATCTATAAGATCTACAATGTATAGGAACTTCGTCTGTAGTTTTTATGGTGTGTCTGACATTGGAAGTAAATGTCAAGGGATCTCCTGTTTTTAGGAATATATCTGAAAATTCTCTACATAGCTTAATTATGTTTTCTCTTTCTTCTGAATTCATGTGGTCTGTTCTTAAAAGGTTTCCTAAGTCTATTTTATTTTTCTTATTACATTTCTCATTAGGTTTTTTATTAAAATAATTGAAATTGAATAGTTCATAATTTGCGTTTTCAAAGGGGTATACGTTTATTGGTCTTAGTAAAGTTATTTTTAAAGCTTTGTCTGTCGGGTTTATTATTTCCACTATAGCATAGCCATTTTTTGCTATTGTTAATGTTTCAGGTATATAAACTTCTTCTAAATATGTTTCTTCGATTATTATTTCTCCATTAGGTATACTGACAGGAAGAGGATAAAGCATTCTTTCCTGTGCACCTATAGTAAATTCAAATTTAATATCCATTGGTCCTCTAAATTTAATCGGTATCGTTACATTGTTATTATACAGTTGTTTATTAGTAAAATCTATAACTAAGTTCATTCTGATCATATCTTCTAATCCTAAGATTCCATCGAAATATTCGTGAAAATCATATAAGATATAATGAATATAAAAGTCACTTCCAAATTCTGGAAATGCTGGTATTTCGGCTTGATATTTAATAGTCTTAGTATAAAGAGCAGTTATAATATCTACATTTGACTGGTATATGCAATTAGGAAAATATTTTTCGGCGATACTTGGTCGTAGCAAAGACCTGGCACTACCGGTATCAATCAGCAATTTTATTTTTGAATTTCCTACTTCAATATATGGTAGGGGATTATTTGAATTTATTTCTATATTGACTGTTTCCTTTCCGAGGTCTTCTATCTGAAAATTTTGGTCTCCTTGACCGTTTTGTGGTAAATCATACTCAGAATTTCTAACATAGCTATTGACTTGTTCGTGTTGTGGTTCTCTTGGATTATTGTTTTCGTTTTGATAATTATTTGTGTATAGCTCTTCGGCTATAGTATCAGGAATTCATCTAGGGAAATCATTTCTCCGATAATTATTGTATTTATTGGAATTTGATCTAGCGTTTGAATTTAATGTGTTTCTAGATGTTATTGACATAGGTTGTGGCCTGGGTAACCGATCATTAGGAATTCGGTTGGGCCTGAATACATTACTTTCTGGTCGGAAGTTTGCGGAACGATTCTGAGATGTAAAATGGTTCTGAGAATGTTGGGTAGCTAAAGAATTTTGGTTTTGATAACCTTGATTTCGATATGTAAAATTAGGATTGAAAGGGTTTTGATTTCGATATGTAAAATTAGGATTTGTTTGATATTGATGTGTGGGATTAAAATTTTGGGGTCGATAATTGTTGCTAGGCTGAGTTGGCCTGTTAGATGGATTAAAGGAATTGTATGACTTAAAATTATGATTATTTTTCGGAAAATTATTACTAGAATGTCCATATAAATTTTCAAAATTTTGAAACTCGTCGACATATGCAATGGCATCTTCAAGAGAACTGGGTTTCTTAAGGTGCATATTATTTTTAAGAACACCTGTACATCCTGCAATAAAAGTGTTCAGTGCATTTTATCACAATGGTTAATTTGGCATAATTTATCTGCATGCTCTATACTAGTATCATTACTTATTCTTTGGGCTACATTGCTTCTTAATAGTTGTATTCTTGTTCCAAAATTATGGAGTGTTTCATTTTTAAATGGTTTTGTTCGTGTTAGTTCTTGCATTAAGCAGTCTAAATCACGTCTATCTGCGAAACATTGTTCTAATGCTCTCTTTATACTATTCCAAGTCGTTAGTTCCATGCGGTTTCCTACTAGTGCTTCTGCTTTTCCAACTAGTTTGTCTTGTATGCACTCCAAAATGTGTTTATTTAAATCTGCATCATTATATACAGAATATGTTTGTATTAGTTCGTTACATCTTAAAATAAATTTGTTAAGAGTATTGGAATCTCCGTCATAGGGTTTGATATTTTTTAGTTTTGATTTGAGAAAATCCCAGTTAAGGGGAGTTTGAGTTTGTGTTTGAGTTTGAGTTTGAGTTGCAGTAGCCATATTTTCAAATAAAATTATTTGTCAAAATATCTCACAAAATTATATAGAAATATGTTTTAAAAAAATATATATATAGCAATATAAATGCAATATAAATGTTTTTCAAAGATTTAAAATAAATTATTCAATAAAAATAAATATTTTCAATAGCATAAATATGTATTAAAAAACTGGATAAAACTTCTCATTCAGTTACAAAGTATTCTTATTCAAAAAAATTAAAAAGTATCAGTATTCTTATTCAAAAAAAATTCAAAAATTAATCTATCTATCCTCACAAATATATGAAAGGAAAGGCGAAAAGGAAAGGCACTTACAGTTTATCTGGAGCACCTGCTTCTCTTCTCCGAACTTCTGCTTCCTCTGGAACTCTGCTTCTTCTCATTAATACCACTGTAGGGTAAAGGTTCGATTTGGATACGCACTACGATGTTGAAACACCAAAAACCGAAAAAGTTCTATCACTTGATGTGTAAAATGTTCTTTTCCGATCCGCACGTATCCTACTGACTGCGCCAATTATAACTTTGAGTTCCGAAAACGAGTTTTTAAAAATTATTTTATTTCGAAAATACAAATTTACAAATTATGTAGACAAAAGTTCTTAAACAAAAGTTAAACAAAAGTTATGAACAAAAACTATGAAGCAAAAGTTAAACAGAAGTTAAAACAGAAGTTAAACAAAAACTGAAACAGAAGTTATCGTAATTGAAATGTCCCTCTATTTATAATATAGTATTGCGTAGTTTCTATTGTCCTACAATGTGCAGATTCTGTGGAATCCAGTGGCGTAACTCGCTTCAGTTTTACAAAAATGTGTAATATCACATAAGCCTTGTAAGTCAGTTGGTCGAGTTACCATGGAAACGAATTAACAGACGTTATTTTGACAGATTAAAAATTATTAAACTGACAGTGTAAATATAGTGGTAATTTAATTTTTATTTTTATAAACGAAAATAATGGTAGAAAAAGTATAGTACACAACTTGAGTTGTAAGCTTATTACATGCTTGTAAAATTACTGCGCTCGCCGCTATGCGGCTCGCGCGCAACTTTTTTACTCGCATGTAATAAGCTTCTTACAACTCTCGTTATGGAATATACTATTAACGGTGCATATTCGAGACGATCAGAGCGAATTGTTCCAGTTACAGTTATATTGTGCTCTTTTATTGCTTCAAGTAATAGCAAGGAATTGAAATAATTGTCTAGGAAAATTTCACTTCCTTCAGGAACACATCCTAAAGCCATCCTTTTTGTAACAGAACTACCTAAAGGCATGTTAGTATCACTTTGGCTTTTCCCCTCATATAGTTAAAACTTAACGCAGTATAAATTAGGAGTATTTAAACACCAAAACTTAAACCCAAATCGAATGGGCTTTCCCTAATGAATGGTTTGAAATGATGACGACCGTAATAGGGTTCCCTCGCCTCATCCAAAGACCATACAGTAGATAGCGGGTTTGCATACAATTGAAACTTTGACGACATATGCTTTCAAAGGGGTTTTACTTTTCTGCATTTATCCTGTGGATCAGTTTCGTTGTTATCACTAAAATAAAGGTATTTAAAAATAACCAGAAACCTATCACGAGACATAGTATTTGACACAGCCGGGTTGTATGTATCAGCTGATTTCTCCCAATACATTCTTCGATTTGGAAGTTTCACATATCCAGAAAGCAACAAAATAGCCAAAAATTTATAGAACTCTTCAGGAGCAATTGTAAAAGATTAATTTCCATTTTTGTACTTCTTCTTCAAAATTCAAGGGTTTCCACGAACGTCTTGTTTTTTCGACTTTCAATTTTTTAGGCTTCGGTATGTTCTTTGTTGATCCTGTTCTCATTTTCGATGTTGAGGGTTACAAATTAAATTCCATCCTTTCACGGTCATGTGTAATTATGTCCACCTGAGCGCACTCTGCTAGTAGACCAGGGCCCAATAAATTCACGCTATTATTTTTTAAGGGGAAACAATGTAATGTCTATTAATTGTGCACCGGCAAGTTCATCGTCACTATCGGACCCTTCCAGACACGCTATTAGCTCTTCGGTAGTAAGTGGTATCCTAAAAAAAACAAATATAAAATTACAATGCCTAACTAAACTAATGGTCATAAAATCCTAACGTATGAATTTTCATACGCGTAATTTTTGAATACCCTCGGTAACACAAAGGGATTCTGTATACCACTAAATATATAAACAGTAGTGTAATATAACCTCTAACTGAATGAATAAACAAAGAATCTGACTAAAAACATAACAATTTATCATTATTTTTGTATAATGAATTACCTCCTCTCCCACTTTTGACGGAATTTAGTTGTCACGTCAGTTTGATTTAATTTAGAAGCCATATTTTTAACTAAATACACCAAATAATCGGTAAAATGTAAACACCACACGTTGTTTAATTGATATTTAATACAATAAATCGAAACCAGCGCCGTCTTTTCGCTGCAAGGTTAAACAAAAATGGTATGTTTTGTGTATGAATATTTAGACGGTAGGATTTGAGGGGCTAATTCGATTTTTTCTCTTTCCCGGCAAATTTGGGTTAGCCGATCAGACTAACACACATTTTTGTAATAAGCTGGACCGAGTACTTGTACAAAAACAAAACAAAAAATTTTTTTTAATAAAAATTTGGAAAAATCATCAAAGGGGGTACCCTTGGATTTTTTCAAATTTCGTTATTCGGCTATATTGGCGTGAATTTTCGTCCGAGAGTCAAGAGTGTAAGAAATGTCCACTTGCTTGACTCTAGGACCCAAATTGACGCCAATATAGCCGAATAACAAAATTTGAAGAAAGTCCAAGGGTACCCCTTTGGATGACTTTTTCCAAATTTTTATTAAAAATTTTTTTTTATGCTTTGGTACAAGCACTCGGTCTAGCTTATTACAAAAATGTGTCTTAGTCTGATCCGCTAACCCAAATTTGCTAAGAAAGAGAAAAAATCGATTTAAATTTCTCCACTTTTACAGCAAATATAGACCTCCAAATGAAAATTTTTCTTACGGACTGTTAGATGTAGGAAAATTCTGAGCATCGCAGAAAAACGAGCGGTCAATTATATGTAAGAAATGTCCACTCGCTTGACTATCGGACGAAAATTGACGCCAATATAGCCGAATAACGAAATTTGAAAAAAATACAAAGGGTATCCCTTGGATGATTTTTTCCAAATTTTTATTAAAAAAATATTTTTTATGTTTTGGCACAAGCACTTGGTCAAGCTTGTTACAAACATTTGCCTTAGTCTGATCCTCGAACCCAAATTTGCCGAAACAACGAAAAAATAGAATTAAAAATGCTCCACTTTTTCAGCAAATACAGACCTAAAAATGAAAATTTTTCTCACGAACCGTTAGATGTTGGAAAATTGCCAGCATGGCAGAAGAACGAGCGGTCAATTTTATGTAAGAAATATCTACTAGCTTGACTCTCGGACAAAAATTGACGCCAATATAGCCAAATAACGAAATTTTAAAAAAATTTTCAGCAAACACACACCTCCAAATGAAATTTTTTCTCACGAACCGTTAGAAGTAGGAAAATTCTGAGCATATCAGAAGAACGAGCGGTCAATTTTATGTAAGAATTGTCCACTCGCTTGACTCTCAGATGAAAATTGTCGCCAATATAGCCGAATAACGAAATTTGAAAAAAATCAAAGGGTACCCCTTGGAAGATTTTTTCCTAATTTTTATAAAAAAAAATTTTTTTGATGTTTTGGTACATGCATTCGGTCCAGCTCATTACAAACATTTGTCTTATTCTGATCCTCGAACCCAAATTTGCCGGAAAAACGAAAAAATCGGATTAATATTTCTCCACTTTTTCAGCAAATACAGACCTTCAAATGAAAATTTTTCTCACGAACCGTTAGATGCAGGAAAATTCTGAGCATGGCAGAAAAACGAGCGATAAAGTTAATGTAAGAAATGTCCAGTTGCTTGGCTCTCGGACAAAAACTGACGTCAATATAGCCGAATAACAAAATTTGAAGAAATTCCAAGGGTACCCCTATCGATCATTTTTTTCAAATTTTTATAAAAAAAATATTTTTTTTATGTTTTGGTACAAGCACTCGATTTTTGTTTCTGCATTTTAATTATTACCATATTTTCATCAAATATGGTACAACTATGAAAATTCGGTTGGGAAATGTAGTAGTTTGCACCGTATCTACCACCAGGTTTGTTTATAATCTTTATGTCCTTGTATTTTCGGACATTTTCGATACTTTTACCATACGGGGCATTTATAAACAGTTTAAACAAGTTTTTTTCAAATTCATTTTTGCTCTCCTTTCTCAATTCAATGTTTAAATCAATATATTTCTTTAACCAAGGTGATTGTTTAAATTTTAAACATCGATGAATCTTAGTAAGCTTCAGTCCCAAGCTAATAACTTGTTTTAAGTACATATAATGAATAACATACTTTTTTTATCATACAATGTAGTTAAGAGCTTTTTAAGGGTAGAATTAGAAGTTGGTGGAGTTATATGTTCTGGACACAAAGGTAAATCTTTGTGTGAATTAAAAAGTTCTTTTGGATACTCAATGTCAACTTCCAGTATGTATCCGTATTCACTATCATTGGGAAAATTTAATATGTTGTAATTATAAATTTCATTTAGGGGTATCCATTCAAATCCTCCATAAGGAAGATAATAACTCATACCTGCACCATACAGATTGTTAACGTCCAAGTACATTACATAAGAGGTCTTCTTACTAGGATTCTATTTATCCCCCATGTATTTATTGTTGGCTTCTGCATATCTATTACTACATTGTGACACTCCTCCTCGTTTTGCCTTTTCAAAGAACAAAACCATGTCAATATCTGTTAAAAGTTCCAATTCTACATTTGTTACTTTTAACATAGCATCAAACGCTAACCCTGGTAAAGTAAAATAATGCAAACTATCTAACCCGTATGTTTTTAAACACATCAGTCTAAAGTTTTCAAAAATATCACTTAAAAGTAATACATCAGTTTTTAAATATAATTCGGCGTACTCTTGCAATGTTTTTATCTCAAATGTGTTCCAAACAGTACAGCCGTGTTGATAGTCCTCGTGAGTTATTCCCTCATTATTAATTGTACTAAAGAAACTATCAATAGGTGGCAAGCAAGTATCTTGCAACTTTTCCCAATTATCTAGGTATTCATATGGGAAAACACCTTTTCTTTTAACTAGATTAAATTTAAACTCATTGTCAAAGTACTGTCTCGTTATGTGTTTTTGATCATCATCTAGATTATAGGAAAGTTTATCTAATGAATCAGACATAAATCTAAAAGAATCTATAAATCTAAAACAAATATTTGTATCTTGAATGTATTTGGTAAATGATATATACCTCTCTTTGTTTAAAGGAAGCAGTGATATATTCCCTTTAATGTGATTATTAAGGCTTTTAATTAAAAAATACGCGTCATAACCAGAGAGATTATGAAATACGATGGGAATTGTATGAGAATTTTGATATTACTTATCAGTTAATGGATCCAACTTTTTAAATTTTTGAAATAAATTTTCTCTAGTTTTTCTCTTGGCTATCTTTTTAAGTTCTCTTACAAACCACACTTGACAATCGTGACCGCTAAATGATTTATAGTATGATAAGGAATTATCATAAGAAGATTTAAAATAATAAGCAATACTAAAAGCTTCATGTTTTTGAGACAAATGAGTTTTTATATTAGGATCATTGTCAATGTCAGTGCATTTTATAAAAATACTTTCTAGATCAGCATAGATAACAAAAGGAACAAGTTCTTTATGTTTAAAATTTTTAAATTTCATAATATAATTCTGTTCTGTTGGTAAAACCATCTTAACTGAATTTAAATTAATACAGTCCTCTAAATGATTTTGTAAATACATATTATTACTAAAGTGATTAAAACATCTTTCACAGAACCATTTTTTGTTTCGAACATTTTTAACCTGCTGATTTAATAATCGTGAAAAATGTTTAATATATGCAAAATGAAATAGACCTTTTCTACCCAAAAGATCATTATCTTCGTCATCACTACTATTATTATTGTTTGTACTATTGTCATAAAAATGAATTAAAAGTAAATTTATATGAGGGGAAAAACTAGAGTTACTTAATATCAAAGGTAAAATTTCCTTTCCTTTTGTTGTAAAAACATTTATCGAAAGTTTATTTAAATTTTCAAATTTAGGGATATCTTTTATATCCATGGGAAAACTAATATTATGAAATTTTAATACCTTACTAAAATGAGGATAAGATGATGTTCGGTCAACATGTTTTGTAGCAGGATGTAAGGCGGCAACAATTGACCAAAGAAAACAATAAGGATCTGAATTTTTAACAATAATTACACTCCTTGTGTTTTTTATCCATTTAGGTAATTCAACATAAGTGGAAATACCACCCAGTATTGGATTATACCTATTTATATTTACTTTTAAATGTAGAATCTGTGATAGTGCCCAACCACTATCTCTTTCTTGAAATTCCTCAAATTTTTTTAAAATCACATTTATACAATTAATTTTATACCAATCCTTGAGGTTTGTATTTTGATCAATTATTTTATTTTTGGTTGAAACATGTTTATTAGAGGTTTCACCATTTTGTGGTTTAATAAAAACACCATAAAAAATCAAATTAACTTTTAAAAGACATGACAACAAACTTTTTCTAATTTGAATTGAAAAACTCCTAAAAGCTTTTTCTAAAAATATTTTGGGTTCTTTAAATCTTAAATTAATTATTAGACCTGTTTTTATTCTACTATTAAAACAAGATTCCACATCCTGCCACAATAAAGTCCTTTTAAGAGTTTTTCTAGCCTTTAATCTGTTCTTAAAGTTTTCAAGATATGTTCTAAAAATGGTTAAATTTGCTTCTATACAATGAAAATTTCAAACACAAGCAGCCCTATTTTTTAAACATTTATTTATTATAAAAATTTGTTTTTTAAAATATCTTATTATATATTGTAAATCAGATTTTCTCATAATTAATCTACTTACTGATTCCATTTTCTCCTCAATTTCGTTGAACATCTGATCAACAGCTTGTTGACTCATGGTTGATGGGTGTACGTTCACAACACAACGAAAACTCAAATAAAACCAAAATGGGAGGATGCTTTCATATTTATCCATATTCATATAAAAAATCAATTGACGTATTTCTGTAACTGGTTAGTCAACGTGATTTTATTTTCCAAGATTCAACAAAATGTAAACTAGTTGTTATTAAACGTGATTAGTCAACGTGACTTAATTTGTAGAAGCAACAAATTAAAATTTAGTACATGTAAAATTAGTTGTCAGTATCACTGATAAGAGTTTTATAGGTCAACAAAGTTCAACTTTATGCAAAACAAGATTAGTTGTCAATAACACTGATAAGATTTTTATAGGTCACAAAAGTTAAACTTTATGCAAAACAAGATATCGTGATTGAATTTTTACAAGATCA
This sequence comes from Diabrotica balteata, assembly GCA_918026665.1. Taxonomy (NCBI): domain Eukaryota; kingdom Metazoa; phylum Arthropoda; class Insecta; order Coleoptera; family Chrysomelidae; genus Diabrotica; species Diabrotica balteata. Next base: position 76,133,896 of record OU898281.1, on the reverse strand, counting down.
AATCTGACGCAAATAAGTTGTTTTTCAATTACAAAGTCATGTTAATGTTAAAAGGTTTTTTTCTCTCGTTCTCTTATATAAATATAGACGGGCGTCTAAGGCTAATCAAATTGTGAGTAGCAAGCAGTACAATGGCAACCGTACCATGTCAACTAGTTATTTTAACTGAAGATCCTGTTAATTTTCCGATTGAGAAGGCCCTTGTGATCCTGAAGGAATTATTTGTGTAAGTATTATTTATCCACTTTTTTTCTACTTGTTTATTTCACCATATTACCTTATTATTGTTTGTGTAAATATTAGTTATTCACTTTTTCTACTTATGCTACTTGTTACCATGATGGTATTGGTTTATCTGTATAGTATGTTTTGGTAATATGTTATTGGTTTATTTCCAAACTTTTTCCAGATATGGTGTTAAAGAGGTTTCATTAAAGGGAAATAAGGTATTTATAAGCCTCACCTACACACCAAATAGTAAAACCTTGAAGAGGAAATTTGGAACTATTCCCGTTCGGTACATGCGTACAAAAATCCAGTCTGAGGAGGAATTCTAAATTTTGGAAGATGTCGTCAAGAGGTATAGGTTCAACCTGTTGGATGATGAGTTTGAAGAGTTTAAGAGGCATCAGCAAATTCAAAAACAAATTGGTTTAAAGAGACCCCTATACATACAAGACACAATTGAGGAGATGGCATCAACATCCAATCAACCACCACCACCACAGTACAAGAAACAACGAAAGATTGCTCCACAAGAGGTAGATGAATATGATGTGGATGATGTAAATATTGAACATTTTTTAAGTCAACGGACACAATAAAAGTAAGGTGATATGTATATAGATTATAATAAAATACTTTTAAATACTATCTCTTTATTTATTTCTTAGATACACAACTTTATTCTAACAAAAAATATTGATCAATTTTTTTTCTATATCGACCGTCCTTTATATTACTATCTTTAAAAATTGATAAGAATCCATAATTCTCTTGCCAACATATTGAACATATCCTTTTTATCAGGGCTTCTTCACAATATGTAGCTTCTCCATATAAATTTTAGAGTGTTTGTTTGTCTTAGTGTAGTGTATTTTGTATTGTTATGTCCAGATTTTACATTTATGACATTCTACTATGTCGGATAGGCCACAATTGACGAAATGCCCCTGAAGATGATCTATTGATCGAAAGTACTTGGGCAAGATTAAATTAATCACTGTGTTCGATAGTTGCCTTGTACACCCTCAAAGTTTAAATATCCTTTTTAATTCTTCAAAGTCCATGTCAGTGCCAACATGGTCATTGTCAATGTGTTTTAAATTTAAATCGTCTTGTTTAAATATAATTAAAACATTTGTATTGTCTCTTATAAGATGCTTAGGTATTTTTGCATAACTTTGACTCAAAGAAAATGGATCCACTTGAGAATGTTGAGACATGCTAAAGTATTCCCGAATATCATCTTGGTTGTCACATGCAACATCATCAAAGATAAAACTTGAATTGGGTTTCGCTTCAGATGGATGCATTATATCTGTACTTCCACTGTAAGTATAATATCCTATTCCCTTAATCGGTTCTAGCAATGTCTCTAAATATTTTTACTTTGGTTGCATCAACGATTTTGAGTAAATATATACATTTTCAAATTTTAATCCATTACCATGTTCTAATAAACTTATCATCACATTTGTCTTTCCACAATTTGAAGGGCCAACTATAATACATCTAATAGTTGAAGGGAACAAAACTCCATGTTTTTTAAACTTATTCTCAGTTGGTTCCAATAAGTTATTCTCTACATCTAGCGTAGTCTCTTGTTTTATAAGCTTCATGGTTGATATGAATTTGAAGATAAATGTGGTTATCGATTAATAAAAGACTATTGTTAGATTTTATTATTTATTGTAAACACTTTCTACAATACTTATACCAATAATGAATATTAAACACATTGTTTAGAGCACACTGTAAATCTTCATTGGTATGGTGAAAACACGGGTGAGATTTAAAAATATGTTTCATAGTCTCATCTGAAGGTACATTAGGTTCATCTTCTATACAATCAATGCGGTTTTCCATAAATTGTTCCAAATATTTTTTTGTTTCCCGATTTTTTACCAATATTGTTTCATCTAACATGTTGTCGTGTAAAAATTTTGAAATTTCTTCATATTTTAGCTGATCATCACAAAAATACCAAGATTGCCAACTTAAACCGTGGTTTTGCACAATCTGTTGTTCGATACATTTTGTATATGATTTATTTACCATTGCTTCTGTTACCGGTAAACCAACCAGTCTGTGTATAATCTTTTCTGTAGTAGGATCTAAAATAGCAATTTCCCTACAAAGAAGGACATCTTCCCCGGGAAAAGAGAAACCTTGGATATCTACAATGAACATGTTTTCTCTCTCGATATTCTATAACAACAAACAAAATCTTGCAGGTGGAACGTCTTTTACATATTTTGCTATCCCCTCTTTATTATATTGCGTTACTTTTATTTATCCATGAGTTGTGAGAACTATCAAAACCTAGCCACTTAACAAACATTTTATTTCCTTTCTCTTTAATAACTTTTCAACTAAATAACTGTCTTTATGTTTAACTATTTGTAGCTGCTCCTTATAAAATCCTCCAAGAATTTCTTAACCTTTATAGTCTTTTAAATAGTATGTAATAGGGTTTCCCAGTTTTATTTTATAAACAGTGAAAATTTCATTAGACCAATTTGGATTGTATTTATTGTCAAAAACTTCACGATATTTTGAAATTCGTACATAATCACCAATATGAAATTTTTGATTGTCCAAATTAACCATTTTAATGTGATTGTATACAGTGTGTAACAATATTTTTTCATGCTTTTTCTTAACATCCACTGGTTTCATTCCTATTGTTCTGTGAACTTTATTATTGTATTCAATGACAACTTGTAAATTATCAATCCATTTGTAGTTACCATGGAAACTAAACTGTTTCCAAATCATTGATTTAATCGTACGAATAACTCGCTCAGCAATCGCAGCCTTTTTTCACTGTATACATTGTAATGATTTATATTATATTTTTTCATCAATTTTTTCATATGTGGATTAAAAAATTCAGTTCCCATATCTGTTTAAAAATTAGTTGGTTTTTGTTGTTTAAACACATACTCCATACATTTGGCTACTTCAACACCTGATTTATTTTTTAGTGGTAAAGCCCATAAAAATTTTGAAAAACAATTTATCACAACCAAAATATATTTAAAATTTCTGTTTGTATTTGAATACTTTTGCATATCAATCAAGTCGGCTTGAAACAAATCACTCAGAGATTTTAGAATAATTCTTCGTCGTTTAAAGTTAATTCTTGCAGGTTTGTGTAACTCATTAACAATATCTCTTTTAACAGACATGATATTTAGTCTATAATATTTGCCTCTTTTGTATGTCCTGTATGTCCAGCTATCTGTGATGCTAGTAATAGTCGTAATCTGTCTACAAGTTCGTTTGGATCATCCCAGTGGACGTAATCTATTTTATTGTTGTTTACTTTCATAAACATTCCTTTGCCTTCTGTTATTGGAGCAATTATTTTTTTATATTTTTCTAATTTACTACCATCTATCTGTTTACTTGATCTGTAATGTCTTCGGTGGGCATTCGTCGCTACAACTATATTTTTATAGTTATTCTCATCGTCATCTGTAAAACTAGCTGGATATTTCTTAAACAAAAGCTCATATAAACCTGGTGTTCCCCTGTACCTTTTCTTTGCTAAAATAATATCAGCACCATCTAAATTTATTTTAGAATTCCCAATCAGTAGCTTTTTAGAGTTTCATCAAATCTAATTCCATATTTATGATCAAATTCTTTGTTGAAAACATCAGCTTGCATATTTGTAATATATTTCCTAGGTAATGAATCATATTGATCCCAGTAGTCTGCACGCGCTTGGTTAGCAATATCTTCAAATCGATTTTCAGAATCATTTTTAATCTGTTCTTTTATATCATCCACTTCAATGTTGTCCAATATCGATTGTTTGATTTCACTTGTTTCAAAGTCAGTAGTTTCATCACCATCATCATCTTTTTTTATGTACCCTAAAGGTTCATAGTTTTTTGTTTCATTTTCTGGACTAGAATTTTGTGAACTATTTAACTTACTCTCTATATTTTTCAAGTGTTTTGTAATTGGAGTAAATAAATCTTCTTGGATTATTTGTCCTTGTTTTAATTGTCTTAATTTACTTAGGATGTTTCTGCGTTTAGTTATAAGTTGTCTTTTCAAACCTCTATTCATCGTAAAATGTAGGTATATAATCAATCAGCTTTAGATCAGGTCTCGAACAGGTTCTGATCAGGTCTCGAACAGGTCTTGATCAGGTCTCCAACAGGTCTTGATCAGGTCTCGAACAGGTCTTGATCAGGTCTCGAACAGGTCTTGATCAGGTCTCGAACAGGTCTTAATCAGGTCTCGAACAGGTCTTGATCAGGTCTCAAACAGGTCTTGATCAGGTCTCGAACAGGTCTTGATTAGGTCTCGAACAGGTCTTGATCAGGTCTCGAACAGGTCTTGATCAGGTCACGATCAGGTTCTGATCAGGTCTCGAACTGCTTTCAAAAAGACTTGGTACTAGTCTAATCCAACTTATGTTCAACATCAACAAGGTTATGAAAATATTTATTGTGTACAGGGTGTTAAATAAGAATAAACTTTTTTTTATCTTTTTATTTATACTAAAACCCACAATACAGATTTACTATGAACTACAGTTAAAACATTTGAACTACATTGGTTAGAGGATTATAATTAACAATACGGTCATGTATAATTATACAATAAGCAGTTGTGTTAGCTGGTATATTCTTTGTAGTTTCTATTTCTATTCTCATATCAACACTTCCTGATTTAATTGATTTATTTTGTCTGCTGCAATCAATAACAAGTATAGAAGAAACAGCACAGAATTGTAACATAGTTAGACATGGATCACCAACAGATTTGTAATAGTACGACGGTTGAAATTGTGCATACATTTCATATATAATGGCATATTGTCTTTTACTAAAGTTCAAGTTTAAATTGTCATACGGGTACATTTCAGAATTTAGAAATAGTTTTAAGTTTGTAATATTACAGTTATCAAAATAGCTGGTGTCTTCTTTTATTGCATTCTTTTTAGCAGTTTGTACTGCAAACAACACAAATCGTGGTCTCTCTAATAGGCTGGTAGTTTTTACATTCCAGTTAAATTTCATTGTCTGAGGCAGTAGAGGAATTTCATGATATTCCCAGCTTCTATATGCAAGCTCTAAATTGGATCCATTTTCAATAAATTTATATAAACGTAATTTTTCTGAATCAGACACTTGAATATGAGGCATTTTTCACATTAATTTAAATATTTCCACTTTTGGTTTTTCAGTTTCTACTGTGGATATTACTGCATTTAAATCTGTTGAACTTCTTATCAATACGAGTTCTTGGCGTATGTTAATTAGAATTTTGGTGAAATCTTCACAAAACCCAAGTACAAGTTTGAGTGGAATGCAAACATTAAAATTTTCTGATTTATCAGCAACAGTTGGTGTGTCAGTAATACTCCAACCTATACAGTTGATTCGATTAGATTCAGTTTGTGTGAACGAAGCATAGTTTTTGATTGTCGTTGTTAGACCTACATTTCTCACTCTATCTATTACACAGCCTCCAATTTCATAGCGTATTTCATCAAATAAATGCATCAGACCATTATTAACAAAGTGTAAAGTATTGCTTTCTTTCCCATCATTCGTTAAACGTCCTTCAATATACAAATAACTCTCAGAAGGTAGCGTGTATATATCTTGAGTGTGAATTGGTAATCGTATTTCGTCACAGTGATTAAAAGTTGCATTAGCATAGGGTAAATGACTGTGCATTTCTCGACTAACAACTGAATTGTCAACCAACACACGATCTGCAACATTTAAAATGTTAAAACTCATATTCACTCTTCTTACAAGTACACCTCAAGAAAATGCCAAGTATTCTAGTATTAATATAAAACTTTATTCTACACCAAGTATTTCTTTTCTTTTTCCCTGTCACTGTCGTTATGTTTTATTTTAAATCTTAGTGAGGTTAAAAAGACTTTGTTTTCTGTTGTTAACGGCTTGAGCGTCTGCTTATCACTAATGTTTTTATCAAAACTTTTAATATTATATAAACTGTCCATACTTGGATTAAATTTGCTACAGTTGTATATAACAACCATTGTTTATACTTTTTTTAAATGTAGTCTTAACGTAATAACTTCTCGTGTGAAATTGACAAGATTACCGTCCTGATCGACTATTTTAATAAAAATTTCATCAATGTATCTATTGGTGACAGGTAAATAAATTACTTTTTTTGGAATTTCAACAATTTTGTAACCTGGTAAAACATTTGGATAAAACATGTGGATAATATGACCTTGATTTTCATTGACGTATGGGTTAGTGATTAGATTACATTCCACACAAATTGAGTTAACCTTTGTGATATGCACAGGATTCTCAGCTACGTGAGTCTTTAAAGGTGAGAGTCGTTTTGATGTAAATCCCAATAAGGGAGCAATGGTATTTGGTTTTTCAAAATGGATTATTTTGTTACTTTTTATTTCACATTTGAGTGTATTGTTATTAATTCTCATTATTAGACTTGTAGGTTGATCCATATTATGCTGTTTTCTAGCTTTTGCGTTTCCTCCTTGAGTAACTAAATTCTGCTTCTTTGTATTTTTATCAATGTCTGTCTCATCTTTTTTTGGTGTTTGATCTAATTTTAATTCCAACTCGGTTATTTTTTCAGTTAAATAATTTGAAAGATCTTCCACCTCATACGAACCTTCTGGAATTGTGATATCATAACCATCTATATGAAACTTGTTGTTTGTTTGGTCTACATTTGGAATTGTATTGTATGACATAAAATCTATTAAAACTAGTACATACTGTTCATTTTCATTTAAAATAATTGGAGGATATATTTTGGTTGATAACACTGACTCTCTTCTAGATAACACAAAAGTGTACGACATGTTGATCGTGCAATAACCAGAAAGTAAATAAAAAACAAATATTTTAAACACATTATTTATTTAAAAAATCTAAACACAATTGTCCACAATTTACAGTATTATAAGTTTGATAAATTTTATGATTATATACAATTTGACAATAGCCGTTGGAATTAAAGTATGATATAGCTTCCAACGGTGGTCTCAGATTACCAAAACTATCAAAGTACACCACTTTGGATTTATTCTTCTTGTAGGCTGTCCAATGAGTTCCGGGTCCTTCTTTATTGTCTAAATTAATAATTCCACTCTCATGTTGCCAAATTGTTTTCGGAAAATTATTTCTCATAAATACAGCCCTAAAATGGGGGATTTTCAATAATTTTGCATATTTTTGTAAATCTACATTTGTCAAGGCATGTTTTGGAATCTTTATTTGATCATTCATAAAAAAATACCCATTCCACTTTTGTATGGTTTCAAGTACAAACCATGTCCAATTGCCAATGCTTCCATTTTACGATTATGACGTTGTTTTTCGAGTAAATCTTCTTTAGCTGCTTTTGCGTCATTAATCGTCTTTACGATGGCCGATGTACCCCCCGCGATGGTTCCGAGGGCGCTCAAACCTGAAAATATGAGTATTAGGGGTAATATACCCCAGTTTTTGGAACTTGGATTACTCGACCACGTGGTTTTTTAATTTTCTTGTAAGATTTGACAATTCGTAATGCTTGTTGAATAGCTTCCTTTAAATTTTTCGGTTTGATTTCCAACAGTTTCTTCCTAATGTCTCTAATTACTCTTAGTAAACTAAAAGACTTTTGCTTTGAAATTTTACGACCTTTTGTTTTGGAGGGGGAGGATGAAGTAACCTTTCTTTTGGTGGTCGTCTTTTTCTTATTACCAACCATCTTGACTGCTATCAACCAACTACCCACAATACACACAACAACAAGTCTTTTATCTAATTAAATAAAACATCATTAGAACATACAGCATATATTAATAATTAAATACATAGACAATTTTAACATTACTGTCTTCTAATGTCTTCGATTGGAAATGGTAGCTGTCTCCTTCTCAATGGGTAATCGGCATTTCTATGGGGTTCTATATGGTTAAGCCTCCCTAGTTGTTCTGCTTGAAAGCCCTCATCTCTTTGCCGATACCGACTGAATTCTCTCGTGAAGAGTCTTGTACTGGCATTCTCTCTTTGCTTATTATGGAATTCAACAACACAACTCTTAACTCCCATTTCACTGTTATCTTTCACTGATATTAACAACGTTACAGATCAGACTGAATTAGTTATTGGTATATGTGTGTAATATATATATATATATATATATATATATATATATATATATATATATATATATATATATATATATAGTATCAAAATAAAAAAACAACTTTGTTTTGCGTTAACCTCCATTTACGTCAAAGCTTAACCCTAGATAAAGAAACATGTATTTTTTAATTTAATACAATTTATTTATATCTTAGCTTTTTTCTTAACTGGATCATCATCATCCTCATCTTCATTGGCTCGTTTTCTTTTTTGAGTATTATTGTTTAATGAATCATTTAAGTTGATTTTTGTTTTTTGACACCAACTAAATTGTCATCAATTATTTTTCGTTTTTCTCTTCTTTTGGACAGAAGGTCATCACCAACAAAATCATCAGTAATGTCCATATCCATTTCTAATTGTTTTGCTCTTTTGTGATTTAAAAGCTTTTGTTGTATTTTTTGCTTATTTTTTACATTTTGTTTGCGTTTTCTTAATTTGGAAATAGGTAATCCTTGGAGTAATAAAGTACAATGGTCTATATTTTCAGTTAGTTTTTCTACATTATTTTTAGCTTTGTTCATTTCTTTACTACAACTTTTTGTCACAGCTTTATAATTAGTAGAACCCAAACCCATACCTAATTTCACTTTTGCTTTCATTGCACCAGCTACACCAAGTGCTGCCATTTTTTCTGAAAATGCTGTATTTTTTTATCGAAACTGTTCAAGAGCTTTTTCAGCTAGAATCTTATCAGCCTTATGTCGTTCAGATAGATCTTTATTTTGAGAATATGCAATATCTTGTTCACGACACGCCTCATCTAATCCATTTATTCCCCTATCTCCTCGTGCTAGCCGTTTCTCTAGTTTGGTGCCGGGTCCACAAAATCTATAACCTCCAGGGATGTGCATTTCAAATGGTAATTTATTAATGGCAGCGCTTAACATATTGTTAGCGTGCTCGTAAACTGTATACAAATTAATAAATAATTATTCTATGTATAAGTCTTTATATATTTTTTCTCCTCCTCCTCACATTTCACCAAACATACTGCTTGGTATATTTTTAGCACCAGATTTGGATTTCAAATATTCTATGGAGTCACAGTTTATACAATTCGTATTAGGTATTTCAGTCTCCCCACCACACTTTGGACATTTATACTTTACTGGTACGGGCATACTTATTTTTGGATAAATAGATGACTTGGGTTATTTTTGTCACCACCAAATTGTTGGAATACCTTTTTTAAGTAACAATTTACACAAAGTGTATTTGGAGTATTAGTTTCACCACCACACTTTGGACATTTATGTTTCACAGGTACAGGCATATTCAAAGGGTAAAGTAATAATGAACTTTATGTTATATTTACAGCTACTTTATTTATATTTTTTAATACAATTAGATTATTTTTGTAGTCTCTGCCTCTTTACATACATTCTACTTGGTATATTTTTAACACCACTCTCTTTCTTGTACATTTCTTCCAATTCACAATTTATACACAAGTCATTTCGTTCTTCAGTGTCACCACCACACTTTGGACATTTATGTTTCACAGGAACAGGCATATTTATTTTTCTCACTCACACTTTCTTTCTTGATTCTCAGAAAAATAGGATAAACTCTTTCTACAAAGGCACATTCAGGACTAAATTTTTTGTGATCTTCAATTACATTATCATTTGATTCCCATTTGTAAATCTCTACACCACACTTGAAACACTTTACTATATCTTCCACTTGGAGAAAGTAGAATCCACAGGCAGCTAACTCTATTTTAGATTTCTTCCCCTTCCAATTTGTAAAAGTTGAGAGCCTTGAATAAAAATCATCTAGCTTTAGCATGTGCACCTCAAGACACATCTTGCTGACTGACAAATAACATAAATCTTATTCCTCTTTATACAAAAGTTTCTCCAACAAGACACGTCTTGGACGACAAAATAAATAAAAAATACTAGCTAATGGTACAAAAGTTATTATTTTTTTAATGTAAAACTTAATGAGTACAAATTAGACTAATCTGGCTAGGCTAGGCTGGGCTGTGTAGTTAGGGCTAAGCAACAAGTCCGTACAAACTTTTTACCAAACGAGATCACCCTGTACAACTTTCGTGAAAGAAGAGGAGATCTAGAGATAAGCAATGAGTTTTGCACTCGACATACAGGGTAGAGCGTCCTCTGGTCCTGCGTGGGTGGGACATAGGTGGGACAAAGAAGTGACAGGTGGAACAAAGAAGTGACACAGGTAGAAGAAGTGACAACAGGTAGGTTAGACAAAGAAGTGACAACAGGTAGGTAGAAGAAGTGACAAAGAGTAGGTAGGTTAGACAAAGAAGTGACGTAGGTGACAGGCGGGCGGGAAAGAAGAAGAGATCTAGAGATAAGCGATGAGTTCTTACGGTCCTCTGGTCTTGGCTTCAACTACCTCTTCTGGTCATTGTCGATCACTTCTTGTACTTCTGAGGTGGAACATAGGAATGACAACAGGTAGGTAGGTGACACAGGTAGAAGAAGTGACAAAGAGTAGACAGGTTAGACAAAGAAGTGACGTAGGTGACAGAGGGGCGGGAAAGAAGAAGAGATCTACAGATAAGCGATGAGTTCTTACAGTCTTCTGGTCATTGGCAGTTGCTTCTTGGCTTCAACTACCCCTTCTGGTCATTGTCGATCACTTCTTGTACTTCTTGTACGCCCTCAAGGTCAAACTAGGCCATCCGTACGTTTGCATGGAGACCCTGATGGACAGGTTACCAAAGTGGGTTTGTACCCCGCCTGCTTATCTGATGATTTTTTCCAAATTTTTATTAAAAAAATATTTTTTTTATGCTTTGGTACAAGCACTTGTTCCAACTTATTACAAAAATGTGTTTTCGTCTGATCGGCTAACCCAAATTTGAAGGGAAAGAGAAAAAATCGAATTAAAAGTTCTCAAATTTTTTAGCAAACACAGACCTCCAAATGAAAATTTTTCTCACGAACCGTTAGATGCAGGAAAATTTTGAGCATGGCAGACGAACGAGCGATCAATTTTATGTAAGAAATGTCCACTTGCTTGGCTCTCGGACCAAAATTGACGCCAAAATAACCGAATAACGAAATTTGAAAAAAATCCAAAGGTACCCCCTTTGATGATTTATTCCAAATTTTTATTAAAAATTTTTTTTTTTTATGTTTTGGTACAAACTCTCGGTCCAGCTTATTACAACAATGTGTCTCAGTCTGATCGGCTAACCAAAATTTGCCGGAAAAACGAAAAAATCCAATTAAAAATTCTCCAATTTTTCAGCAAATACAGACCTCCAAATGAAAATTTTTCTTACGAACCGTTAGATGTAGGAAAATTGCGAGCATGGCAGAAGAACAAGCGGTCAATTTTATGTAAGAAATGTTCACTAGCTTGACTTTCGGACAAAAATTGACGCCAATATAGCCGAATAACGAAATTTGAAGAAAATCCAAGGGTACCCCTATGGATCATTTTTTTCAAATTTTTATTAAAAAAATATCATTTTTATGTTTTGGTACAAGCACTGGTTCCAGCTTATTACAAAAATGTGTCTTCGCCTGATCGGCTAACCCAAATTTGCCGGGAAAGAGAAAAAGTCGAATTAAAAATTCTCCACTTTTTCAGCAAATACACACGTCCAAATGAAAATTTTTCTTACCAACCGTTAGATGTAGGAACATTCTGAGCATCGCATAAAAACGAGCGGTCAATTTTATGTAAGAAATCTCCACTTGCTTGACTCTCGGACGAAAATTGACGCCAATATAGCCGAATAACGAAATTTGAAAAAAATCCAAGGGTATCCCTTTGATGATTTTTTCCAAATTTTTATTAAAAAAATATTTTTTATGTTTTGGTACAAGCACTCGGTCTAGCTTGTTACAAACATTTGCCTTAGTCTGATTCTCGAACCCAAATTTGCCGGAAAAACGAAAAAATCTAATTAAAAATTCTCCACTTTTTCAGCAAATACAGACCGCCAAATGAAAATTTTTCTCATGAACCGTTAGATCTAGGAAAATTCTGAGCACGGCAGAGGAACGAGCGGTCAATTCTATGTAAGAAATGTCCACTCGCTTGACTCTCGGACGAAAATTGACGCCAATATAGTCGAATAACGAACTTTGAAAAAAATCCAAGGGTATACATTGGATGATTTTTTTAAAATTTTTATTAAAAAAATATTTTTTTTATGTTTTTTTTACAAGCACGTTCCAGCTTATTACAAAAATGTGTCTAAGTCTAATGCGCTAACCCAAATTTGCAGGGAAAGAGCAAAAAATCGAATTAAAAGTTCTCCACTTTTTCAGCAAACACAGACCTCCAAATGAAAACGAACCTTAGAAATAGGAAAATTCTGAGCAAGGCAGAAGAACGAGCGGTCAAATTTATGTAACGCCAATATAGCTGAATAACGAAATTTGAATAAAGTCAAAGGGTACCCCCTTTGATGATTTTTTCCAAATTTTTATTACAAAAATTTTTTTTTTATGTTTTGGTACAAGCACTTGGTCTAGCTTATTGCAAAAATGTGTCTTAGTCATATCGGCTAACTCAAATTTGCCGAGAAAGAGAAAAAATCGAATTAAAAATTTTCCACTTTTTCAGCAAACACAGATCTCCAAAGTAAAATTTTTTTCACGAACCTTAGAAGTAGGAAAATTCTGAGCACGGCAGAAGAATAAGCGGTCAATGTTGTGTAAGAATTGTCTGCTCGATTGACTCTCGGACCAAAATTGACGTCAATATAGACGAATAACGAAATTTGAAAAAAATCCAAGGAAGCATCTTTGATAATTTTTTCCAAATTTTTATTAAAAATTTTTTTTTTATGTTTGGGTACATGCATTCGGTCCAGCTTATTACAAACATGTGTCTTAGACTGATCCTTGAGTCCACTTTTTCAGCAAATACAGACCTCCAAATGAAAATTTTTCTCACGAACTGTTAGCTCTAGAAAAATTCTGAGCAAGGCAGAAGAACTAACGTTTAATTATTATGTAAGAAATGTTCACTGGCTTGACTCTCGGACAAAAACTGACGCCAATATCGCCGAATATCGAAATTTGAAAAAAATCCAAGGGTACCTCCTTTGAAATTTTTTCCAAATTTTTATTAAAAACAATTTTTTTTTATATTTTGGTACATGTGATCGGTCCAGCTTATTACAAACATGTGTCTTAGTCTTATACTCGAACCCAAATTTGCCGGAAAAGAGAAAAATTCGAATTAAAAATTCTACTCCTTTTCAGCAAATACAGACCTCCAAATGAAAATTTTTCTCACGAACTGTTAGATCTAGGAAAATCCTCAGCAAAGCAGAAGAACGATAGGAAAATATGTAAGATATGTCCACTCGCTTAAATCTCGGACGAAAATTGACGCCAATATAGGCGAATAACGAAATTTGAAAAAATCCAAAGGTACCCCTTGGATGATTTTTTTCAAATTTTTATAAAATTTTTTTTTATTTTTTGGTACAAGAACTCGGTCTACCTTATTACAAAAATGTGTCTTAGTGTGATCGACTAACCCAAATTTGCCATGAAAGAGAAAAAATCGAATTAAAATTTTCCACTTTTTCAGCAAACACAGGAATCCAAATGAAAATTTTTCTTACGAACTGTTAGATCTAGGAAAATTCTGAGCAAGGCAGAAGAACGAGCGGTCAATTTTATGTAATGCCAAAATAGCCGAATAACGAAATATGAAATTTAAAAAAAATCCAAGGGTACCCCCTTTGATGATTTTTTCCAAATTTTTAATGAAAAAATATTTTTTTTTATGTTTTTGTACAAGCGCTCGGTCCAGCTTATTACAAAAATGTGTCTTAGTCTGATTCGCTAACTCAAATTTGCCGAGAAAGAGAAAAAATCGAATTAAAAATTTTCCACTTTTTCAGCAAACACAGATCTCCAAAGTAAAATTTTTTTCACGAACCTTAGAAGTAGGAAAATTCTGAGCACGGCAGAAGAATAAGCGGTCAATGTTATGTAAGAATTGTCTGCTCGATTGACTCTCGGACCAAAATTGACGTCAATATAGACGAATAACGAAATTTGAAAAAAATCCAAGGAAGCATCTTTGATAATTTTTTCCAAATTTTTATTAAAAATTTTTTTTTTATGTTTGGGTACATGCATTCGGTCCAGCTTATTACAAACATGTGTCTTAGACTGATCCTTGAGTCCACTTTTTCAGCAAATACAGACCTCCAAATGAAAATTTTTCTCACGAACTGTTAGCTCTAGAAAAATTCTGAGCAAGGCAGAAGAACTAACGTTTAATTATTATGTAAGAAATGTTCACTGGCTTGACTCTCGGACGAAAACTGACGCCAATATCGCCGAATATCGAAATTTTAAAAAAATCCAAGGGTACCTCCTTTGAAATTTTTTCCAAATTTTTATTAAAAACAATTTTTTTTTATATTTTGGTACATGTGATCGGTCCAGCTTATTACAAACATGTGTCTTAGTCTTATACTCGAACCCAAATTTGCCGGGAAAGAGAAAAAATCGAATTAAAAATTTTATGTATGAAATGTCCACTCGCTTGACTCTCGGACCAAAATTGACGCCAAAAAAACCGAATAACGAAATTTGAAAAAAATCCATCTTTGATAATACCAAATTTTTATTATTTTTTTTTTTTATGTTTGGGTACATGCATTCGGTCCAGCTTATTACAAACATGTGTCTTAGACTGATCCTTGAGTCCACTTTTTCAGCAAATACAGACCTCCAAATGAAAATTTTTCTCACGAACTGTTAGATCTAGGAAAATCCTCAGCAAAGCAGAAGAACGATAGGAAAATATGTAAGATATGTTCACTCGCTTAAATCTCGGACGAAAATTGACGCCAATATAGGCGAATAACGAAATTTGAAAAAAATCCAAAGGTACCCCTTGGATGATTTTTTTCAAATTTTTATAAAATTTTTTTTTTATTTTTTGGTACAAGAACTCGGTCTACCTTATTACAAAAATGTGTCTTAGTGTGATCGACTAACCCAAATTTGCCAGGAAAGAGAAAAAATCGAATTAAAATTTTCCACTTTTTCAGCAAACACAGGAATCCAAATGAAAATTTTTCTTACGAACTGTTAGATCTAGGAAAATTCTGAGCAAGGCAGAAGAACGAGCGGTCAATTTTATGTAATGCCAAAATAGCCGAATAACGAAATATGAAATTTAAAAAAAATCTAAGGGTACCCCCTTTGATGATTTTTTCCAAATTTTTAATGAAAAAATATTTTTTTTATGTTTTTGTACAAGCGCTCGGTCCAGCTTATTACAAAAATGTGTCTTAGCCTGATTCGCTAACCCAAATTTGCCGGGAAAGAGAAAAAATCGAATTAAAAATTTTATGTATGAAATGTCCACTCGCTTGACTCTCGGACCAAAATTGACGCCAAAAAAAACCGAACAACGAAATTTGAAAAAAATCCAAGGGTAACCCCTTTGATTTTTTTCCAAATTTTTAATAAAAAATTTTTTTTATGTTTTGCTACAAGCACTCTCTCCAGCTTATTACAAAAATGTGTCTTAGTCTGATTCGCTAACCCAAATTTTCCAAGATAGAGAAAAAATCGAATTAAAAATTTTATGTATGAAATGTCCACTCGCTTGACTCTCGGACCAAAATTGACGCCAAAAAAAACCGAACAACGAAATTTGAAAAAAATCCAAGGGTACCCCCTTTGATGATTTTTTCCAAATTTTTAATAAAAAAATTTTTTTTATGTTTTGCTACAAGCACTCGGTCCAGCTTATTACAAAAATGTGTCTTAGTCTGATCCGCTAACCCAAATTTGCCGGGAAACAGAAAAAATCGAATTAAAAGTTCTCCACTTTTTCAGCAAACACAGACCTCCAAATGAAAATTTTTCTCACGAAACGTTAGATGTAGGAAAATTCCGAGTATGGCAGAAGAACGAGCGGTCAACCTTAGGTCAGAAATGTCCACATGCTTGACTCTCGCACCAAAATTGACCCCAAAATAGACGAATAACGAAATTTGAAAAAAATCCATGGGTACCCCTTGGATGATTTTTCAAATTTTTATAAAATTTTTTTTTATGTTTTGTTACAAGCACTTGGTCCAGCTTATTACAAAAATGTGTATTAGTCTGATTGGCGAATTCAAATTTGGTGGGAAAGAGAAAAAATCGAATTATAAGTTCTCCACTTTTTCAGCAAACACAGACCTCCAAATGAAAATTTTTCTAACGAACTGTTAGATCTAGGAAAATTCTAAGTAAGGTAGAAGAACGAGCGGTCAAATTTATGTAACGCCAATATAGCTGAATAACGAAATTTGAATAAAGTCAAAGGGTACCCCCTTTGATGATTTTTTCCAAATTTTTATTACAAAATTTTTTTTTTTATGTTTTGGTACAAGCACTCGGTCCAGCTTATTACAAAAATGTATCTTAGTCGTATCGGCTAACTCAAATTTGCCGGGAAAGAGAAAAAATCGAATTAAAAATTTTCCACTTTTTCAGCAAACACAGACCTCCAAAGGAAAATTTTTTTCACGAACCTTAGAAGTAGGAAAATTCTGAGCACGGCAGAAGAATGAGCGGTCAATGTTATGTAAGAATTGTCTGCTCGCTTGACTCTCGGACCAAAATTGACGCCAGTATAGACGAATAACGAAATTTGAAAAAAATCCAAGGACGCATCTTTGATAATTTTTTCCAAATTTTTATTAAAAAATTTTTTTTTATATTTTGGTACATGCATTCGGTCCAGCTTATTACAAACATGTGTCTTAGACTGATCCTTGAACCCAAATTTGCCGGAAAAGAAAAAAATTCGAATTAAAATTTCTCCACTTTTTCAGCAAATACAGACCTCGAAATGAAAATTTTTCTCACGAACTGTTAGATCTAGAAAAATTCTGAGCAAGGCAGAAGAACTAACGTTTAATTTTATGTAAGAAATGTTCACTGGCTTGACTCTTGGACGAAAATTGACGCCAATATCGCCGAATATCGAAATTTGAAAAAAATCCAAGGGTACCCCCTTTGATAATTTTTTCCAAATTTTTATTAAAAATTTTTTTTTTTGTTTTGCTACAAGCACTCGGTCCAGCTTATTACAAAAATGTGTCTCAGTCTAATAGGCTAACCCAAATTTGGCAGAAAAGAGAAAAAATCGAATTAAAATTCTCCACTTTTCAGCAAACACAGACCTCCAAATGAAAATTTTTCTCACGAACCGTTCGATATGGGACAACTCGGAGGATGGCAGAAGAACGAGCGGTCAATTTTACGTAAGAAATGTCCGCTAGCTTGACTCTCGGACGAAAATTGACGCCAATATAGCCAATTACGGTGCAGTAACCCCGGAGGTCAGCAAACTCAATCAACACTTTGTCAGCATTTAATTTTTATATAAAAGAAATTGTATTGTAATTAAATTCAGTTATTTTCAATCAATAAAGCAGTGCAGTATAGTTGTAAAAGTTAATAAAGAGTCTTTTTATAAAGTATCTTTGCGAGTTCAAACCTTTAAGTGGCACAGTGCAGTAAGATAGTGGGAGAGTCTACAGAAGATCCTAAACGTTTACCCGCTACGAACCTACCAACTTCAAGGGAAAACTACGGTTGTTCAACCCCAGAAGTCAACGAAAATCCAGTGTTAAAGTGTAGAAATCAATTTATATGACAAAAGACGATAAAAAGAAAGTGAAAGAAGAAAAGAAACCGGTTCTTTCGAAAAGAAATGCACCTAAGCATCATCATTTAACTGTAAGCAGATTTAATCTTTTTTTAATCATAATTTAATCGCTTCACAAGCTTCATCTCTTAGAATTAGTAATTCTCTTTCAACTATTAGTGAATCGATTATCGAACCTGGTGCTGCTTCTATTTCGCAAAATAACTCAGCAATTTAGTTTAAAAGCCAACGTTAGTTCTTTAAATAATACTTTAAATAGGTTAGATATACCATCTATAATTAGTACCCCCGCTAGTTAATTAAATACTATGGCCGTGGCACCCGCTCCCGCTTTAGTTTTCGACGTCAATAAAGATCTTTTCATCGTGCCTGATTACGATGGCAATCCTAATGAACTTCATAACTTCATTGAAGTTACTACAATGCTTCTTAATCATTTCTGGGACCACAATAATCCCGATAATCTCCAAAATCACATGATAACTCGAGGTTTAATGATTAAAATTAAGGGAAGAGCTCGAGAAATCATTTCCGTATATGGGTGTAAAGATTGGCCCACAATAAGGACCATACTAATTCAAAACTTTGCCGATCAACGTAATGAAAATTCACTTACAAGAGACATGGTAAACTTAAGGCAAGGACCCAATGAAACTCCTCAACAATTTTACGAGAAAGTAATGTCACTTTTAAACACAATTTCTAATCACATCGAACTACATACCGATAATGCAGATGTAAAGAGGAGCAAAAAGGAATTCTTTCAACAGCAGGCCCTTACTACGTTCTTAGCAGGATTACGAGAACTAATGGGATCAACCATACGATCAATGAGGCCTACAAATTTTGCTTTCGCTCTTTAATTTATGCAAGAAGAAAGCAATATCAGATATTTGCAGAAAACAAATTTTTCATTGCCAAATAAGAATTCTACCCACATACAACCCCAGAGAAAACCGCAGTTCACAACACCACCACAATGGCAACAACCCATGCCCAGGCCACAGTTACATCAAGAATTTTTCGGAAGTAATCCAGCACCGTCCCGACCAACATTTACTCCAAGATGGCCGATACAACCCGCTCGATTCCAACCACCAAGGCAACAATTCACGGCAAACACTCAACCTCCAAGACCTAACCCATGGGCAAGCAGACCACCACAACAGTACAAACCAACACCCATGTCTATAAGTACACGCCAAACGGGACATAACAGAGGTTCAAGCTTCAGAAACTTTAGGCCGCAGCAACAGCAACCACACACCCCAAAGTTCACTGTAGAGGAGCTGTTCAATATTGAACAACAAGACGAAAACGATACCGATGCCTACTATGGAGAACAGACATACTACTATCCAAATCAAGACGCATATTCAGATGACTATAAATTTTCCAAAAGAATATATAAATTTTCCAAAACTCCAAGAGAAAAACGAAGAAACTTAGTCGAACTCAATTCTTACTCAGATAAAAAAGAACTTCCATATATCGAAATTAAAAATCCTCCCCTTAAACTTCTTCTTGATACAGGGTCAACCAAATCATTTCTTAACCCCGAAATTGCATCCAAATTTATAAAAATTTTATCAAACATGAACCGTTTGTAGTCAGTTCAATATTTCAAAACCATTCACAGGAATATTGTGCTGAAATTCCAATCTTCCCAGAATTTAACTCTAATATTAATTTAAAATTCTACCTTTTTAAATTCCATAAAACATTTGATGGTCCTATCGGCCTCGATAACTTAAAACTTCTAGAAGCACATCTTAATTTCCCAGCATCCACACTAACTACAGCACACTCAGTTCTCCCTATCTTTTATTATGAAACCAACAAAACACAATTTTATACAATTCAATTGGAACCCAGAACAATCACACAAGTACGACTTCCAGTAAAACAAACAAAAGGCACCATACTTATACCAAAACAGGAAATACAAGGGGCAACTCTAAGAGAAACTCTCAGTGAAGCTTGCAATGATCTAGCCTGGACCGAAATGATCAACAATACTGATGAACCTACTCAAGTAGCACTCACCGATCCTGTTAGAAGCAATCCAATAGATCTTCATGAATATCACCTGTATACCTCGGACATCATTCCAATGGAAACAGAAACAATAGTAGACAGTGATCCTCTTATCGTAACAGATCATCTAAATCCAGAAGAAGAGATGCACATCAGACGTTTATGGAGAAAATTTGCAGATATATTCCATAATTCTGATGATACTTTAACATTTACAAATCAAATAAAACACCACATTAGAACAACGGATGAAATCCCAGTTTTCACAAGATCATATCGATATCCACACGTACATCGAGAAGAGGTCCAAAAACAAATCACATCAATGCTGGACCAAGGCATCATCAGACCAAGTCAATCACCCTGGTCATCTCCAATCTGGGTCGTACCAAAAAAACCAGACGCCTCTGTAAAAATTAAATGGAGAATCGTAGTCGATTACAGAAAGATAAATGAGAAAACTATAGACGATAGGTATCCAATTCCAAATATCACTGACATCCTTGATAAACTCGGACGCTGTCAATACTTTTCCACCCTCGATCTAGCCAGTGGATTTCACCAAATAGAAATGGCAGCGGAAGATATACAGAAAACAGCATTTAACGTGGAAAATGGCCATTATGAATACCTTAGAATGCCTTTTGGGTTAAAGAATGCACCCTCTACATTCCAGAGAATAATGGACAATGTGCTTAAAGGACTCATAGGAGAAATCTGCCTAGTATACATGGATGACATAATCCTATACTCAACTTCACTTCAGGAACACATGGTCAACCTTAAGAAAATCTTTGAAAGACTACGAGAAACTAGGTTCAAGATACAGATAGACAAATGCGAATTTTTAAAGAAAGAAGTTGAATTTTTGGACCACGTCGTAACCCCCGAAGGAATAAAACCAAATCCAAGCAAAATTAAAGCCATCATAGACTATCCCATACCAAATACTACCAAGCAGATTAGAGAATTTCTAGTACTACTTGGATATTACAGAAAGTTCATTAAGGATTTCGCAAAAATAACAAAACCGCTCACCTCATGCTTAAATAAGGATGCCAAGATAGAACACACAGAACTATTCCTAAACTGTATCAAAATTTGCAAAAACCTGTTAACCAACGAACCACTTCTACAATACCCGGATTTTACGAAGCCTTTCAATTTCACCACAGATGCAAGCAACTTTGCTATAGGTGCTATCCTGTCACAGAGTCCTGTAGGACAAGACAAACCCATTGTTTGGGTTTGTTTGACAAACCCATTGTTCCAAACCCACAAGGAAGTTTAAAATTCTCTCTGATCACCGACCACTTCAATGGCTATTCTCTTTAAAAGATCCAAACTCGAAACTTGTTAGATGGAGACTAAAACTCGAAGAATTCGATTATGAAGTCATATACACAAAAGTGTATATGAAGTGTATCCCGTGTCGAAATCCACACTAAAGAAGTAAGTACCATTGGCGAATACGTAGAAGAAATAATCAGTCTATTATCCAGAAAAGAAGATGACAACATATCTATGATCAACCATCCAAACTCAGTATGCGATCCAGACGAAGAATATCCTATGGTTAACTTAGACGAAATTATCACAGAAAAACAAACATCCGGCCTAACTGCAGAAGAAATGAAAGTAATAGACGAACTTCCACAAGAAGAAAACCAAAAGATTGACAGTCAGCCAACAAAATCGCTATACGAACAAGACAACAACACAGATGGTACCCAACATTCTACAGAAGAACCCAATACTCGGAATTCCAATCAGCGAAAGACCATTGAACTGTTACAACAATCAAATCATATTCAAATTGGTAAATTACAATTATGCAAAAGCTATAACAGAACAGTGCTTCCTAACAAAGAAAAGAATGCACGTCCAACTAGATAACAACGACCTGAAAAACGATATTTTTAATTT
Organism: Diabrotica balteata; assembly: GCA_918026665.1. Lineage (NCBI taxonomy): Eukaryota > Metazoa > Arthropoda > Insecta > Coleoptera > Chrysomelidae > Diabrotica > Diabrotica balteata. The sequence continues at coordinate 76,111,886 of OU898281.1, read as the reverse complement.
CTTTAAGAACTACGTCGATACAAAAAAGAAATATGCCATCCCATTCGAAACTGATGAACTCTACCAGTCTGTCTGCAACATACTTCGAGAAACATTCAAGAACTCTGCATTTGATCTTGTAAAATGTAACAATTTACTAGAAGATATAAACAGTCCAGAAAGACATAAAACCATCGTAAAAGACTATCACCAAGGAAAGTGAAACGCTCAATACTCCAGGAGTATTGGGTTTTTGGAAGTGTAGAACTTCCAAATTTCAGAAGAACTGAAAGAGAAGTGATGAAAAAAATACTAAAAATAGGGCTAAGCTCAGAGGAACAAATTTAAATGGCCAAAGAGACACTAAATCTCAAGAGAGTGTTCGGGCTAGCTTCAATGCACTGGATTGTGGCTTTAAAGATATAAACAACAATAACAAGAGCTAATGAGACAAGAAAGAAATGAGACCTGGTAATATCAAACGTGATACAACTGAAGAAAGTCACTGGGAATAAATTTATAGAAAGAGAACAATAAGAAGAGAAAAGAAGGGCGCCAACTCAACGATAGTTGAGATTTTGAAGTAACAAATGAATCTGGAGATAATACTCTGAAATACAAAAATACTAAATAATAATCTTGTTTTGCTATGTTATATACTGGTTAGTAGAACTGAAATAAAACTCAAAAATAGCAACAATAAATATATTTATAAAAAATGTATATAGGTATATGTGTATAAACAATTTACATATAATGCAAAGCCAAATAACAGTGGTAGTGGATGGTGTACACATACAGTGGGACCTAATAGCCCCTCAACAAACGAATAGTCACTACCACTGGCCAAATAAAATATGAAATATTAGTATACAACAAGAATAGTCCGTAGGGTAGCCAAAGTCTTAAAACTAAGGTTAGTAATTTAAATTTAGCTAGTTCAACTAAAATGAGAAATAATTACCGTATTGTACAGATATCAACAATGATAACTCTGTTACAATTATTATATTACATCCAAAAATGAGTCTTCAATACTCTTTATATAATGTTTAAAAAAAAAACCACATGAAATTTATTTCCCTTCCCAAAATCAAATTGTATTAAGTATATCAAATGTATTAAAAAAAATATATATTATATCAAACAAAAGTGAGTTTGGTCAGTACTCTTGAAATCCTATTTAAACACCCAATAAAAGCATGTAATGTATTTTCTTCTCCCCAATATTTTAGAATTAGATTTATCAAAAATTAAATTATCAAAAAAAAAAGGTATTCACCTTATCATATGCATATGATGAGTTAGATATATAGTAACAAATAATACATAATAACAAAATAGATAGTAATGCAAGAAGTCAAATAGTTAAACAACTTATCTTTACAGCACTATAAGTCCATAGGAAAAACTCCTCTTGGCACGGCTACATCAGTTTATGGCTGTAAAGACGAATCCTGGTCACAAAACCACAACCAGTCACTGGTCTCTGGGTGACAGCAAAATCCACGGGTTTGCTAACTATTTAAGAAATTTAGTTACTTGAGACCTTGAGGGAATATTCTGAAGAGAATATCCTCAAGTGAAGTGAAATTAATATTTTCACGTGACGGAATCTAAAATGATTATTTAATTTAATAAATATGTAATTTAATAGGTGTAGCAGCATGGATTGACTGCACCAAAACAAAACATCAAAACATTAGGTATTAGGTTAAGTCAACATCATGTCAAATTTATGAAGTTACTATCGTAGGCATGGCAAGCTTGCGCCATGAAATAAACATGCGCAGAATACAGAAGGCTGTCCCACATTTGTAGAACCTTTTTATATTCCACCAAAAAAAGTTAGATAACAGGGAACCAAAAAAAAACTTAATGATAAGATATGAAATAGATCGGAATTTAAGTTTGACTATATAAAAAAAATGACCTTCTGTTCTTTGCAAGTAAATCAAGGAAATTTTATATTTAAATTATTTCGGAACTCAAAAATAAATCTCTAAAGAAATACTAAACTGCAAGGATAAATTTGATTGTATGATAAAGAGATAATACGTATGAAATGATTTACTTACATGGAACTGCAGCACGCCAAAAAAAATCTTCCTTTTATGTGGAACTCATAAATGAATATTGATTTTATTATACAAATTACTTATTTATATTATTATTAATGAATTATATTCTTCCCCAAATTATTTTTCTGTTCCAATTCCGTCACTTTGAAGGTGAACAATTTCACCGGTTGGCGTGGCTGCGTATCGAGTTCTGACCAAAACTAACCGCTTCGCTTCCGCACAAAATCGATCTTCCTTTCAAAGCGATAACAGCGCGTGTGGGGGAAAATGTCGATTTAAAATCGATCGTAGGCTGGTAATAAGAAATTTCTTGAGGGGTTTAAATTGGACTAGTCAGTAGCGTAAACGCTACATTCTCCCTCATCTCCAGCAAAAAAAAAAGGAACTTTAGGAACTTTTTTTTTTTTTTTTTTTGTGGCAGAACGATCTAACGCTGGGTCGACAATGAACATTGATACGTTAAAATTGAACATTTTCGTAACCAGTCAACCATTTGCTCAGGAATTGGAACAAAATCAAGGACGAAATAAAAATATGGAACGAAGAATATGAGACGAAGTCATACATTTTTTTTAATGCGATAATGTATGTTAATTTAGTATAAACCAAAGATAAAAAAAAATAAAAAAGGATACATTTTAAGTTAAATTCTATAACCTTACAGATCACGTTAACTTAAGTTTAATTCTATAGCATTACAGATCAAGTTAACTTTTAACACTACTTATCTACATTCTCAAGTATGTGTAAAAACAACCATTCGTTAAAACTACGTTATAGGTGTGTATTAACAACCCCTAACACAATATCCCCAAGAACCATTCATAACAACGAAATTCAAACAAAGTCCTATGAACTTTACCCAACGTTGACACTAGAGCGACCAGATTCTATTCGTCACCATAGAGTTCAATGAGGGCCTAATTACTCAGGACTAGTTGAAACTACAAACCTAAACATATATATGGTTCTGGATATCAACAACGTATTGAAAATTCAAAGTAAAAGATAATTCAATACACCTACTTGCTCTAGCAGTGGTAGCAAAGCACACAATCGGTAAAGGTTGTTAGTGCCTTAGATACTAGCAAACCCACTATACTCATGGTATAGGGTATGCTAAAAAAAGGTAAGTAAGATAACTGCAATCCCAACTCATAGTAAAGGATATGCACAAAAGGTAAAAGATAATTGCACGTCCAGATCTACTCATGGTAGAGGATATGCACAAAACTCACTTCTACCAGCTATACACTTGGTAGAAGGAAAGATAAAAGAGATCCTAACTGTAATACCTAAACTGTACTATTGACGTGTTCCAATTCTTTACTCACGACAAGAACAGTAAAGGACAGATTTTTAGGACTCTATAATCAAGATATAGATAAGAAATAACCTTATCCAGGTGAAGGTAAAGATAATTAACTTCAGGTAAAGGTACGAGATAAACTCAATTAAGGTAAAGATACAGATACGCTCAAGGTAAAGGTACGAGATAAACTCAGTCAAGGTACGAGATAAACTCACGGTAAAGGTACGAGATAAACTCAAGCAAGGTACAAGATAAACTCACGGTAAAGGTACGAGATAAACTCAAGGTAAAGATGCGAAATAAACTCCATTACAGGTATGAGATAAATTCCATCAAGGTAAAGATAACCTCACTTTAGGTACAGATAAAGATAACTCCCATCTACCAATCCATATGACTAGTAGGGAGACAGGTAAACAAACTGTATACAATAAGATATGTTAAAAAAAATCAAATACTTTCAAAGATAATAGCATAGTAGATTACCTCCAAGTTAAACAGACTTACTTACTGCTGAATATCAGAACGATCCAATTCTAAATGACACATTCTAATTTCAACCTAAGAGACACTCAAGGAACAACTAATATGTATTGATATGTTTCTGAGCCAAGTGAGGGCACACATTCAGGGTGATCAATCCTAAACCCACGCTAAAACACCGACACAGTAAGTGAATATGAATGCATAAGCTTTATGGCCATAGTCTACGTACGAGCCTATGCAAACATCAATAAAAGAAAATGTTAAAGTGTTTCCTAATTATCTCTGTAAACATCTATTTAACTCAGAACTCAAGATGGGGAAATTCCATATATCCATCCTGTACTCCTATGATATGCAGTTGGACTTTTGAGAGAAAACAAACAACAAAATTAGCAAGTCCATAAACCAAGATAATAACCAACATTAAGATAAGATAAAAAAAATAGAAGGCAAAATAACACAACTTATGGTTTTTGCCAGGTAAACAAAATAGATAATCAGATCTTAAACAACCAAACTGGTACAGCATTGATAAGGGACCAGTTAATCTTCATCAGAAGATGAAGAATCCAAATTATCTGACAAGTTATGTGGGCCTACTGTCTTGTCCTCCAGTAAGTCTTTAATATGAAACCTTCCTAGTTTCCTACCAGTAGAAGTTTCCTTCAGCTCGTATATTAAAGGAGAAATAACTTTAATAACCGTGCAAGGTATGTACTTCTGACATAACTTAGCAGATTGGAAGTTCAATTTATCAGACTTGACAAAGTTCCTCTTTAAAACAGAATCTCCAACTCTGAAAGATAAGGTTCGCTTTCTCAGGTCATACTGGCATTTATTTCTAGCATAAGATACTCTCAACCGTTTGCGAACATCCACATAAATATCAGGAAGATGCTGAATATCTTCTAAACGGTGTAATTTATCTGATATAGTGGGAAAGTTATTGGCATTCTCTGAAATCTTACCAAAATAATCACCAGAAAGAGGGACATGACGACCAAACATCAAATAAGATGGAGGACATTTGGTTATTTCGTGAGAAGAAGTCCTGATCGCTTGTACTATAGAGTGGATATGAGTATCCCAAGCTCTCTGATCAGGAAAAGAATATGACCTTAAAGCAGTCACGATTGATTTGTTCACTCTTTCGGTATGGTTGACTTGTGGATGATAGTTCGCATTGTACCAGATCTTTTGGACATTGTATTTAGCCATGAGATCGCGGAAAGCCTTAGCTGTGAACTGGGGTCCATTATCGCATGAAACAATTTGTGGAACACCATAAATTAAGAAAACTTCATTCTCGAGGTATTTAATAATAGAAGAAGTAGTTGCCTTCGACATGGTATAAACCAAAGGAAATTTAGTAAAATAATCAACAACTACTAAAGCATATTGGGAACCTTTATAGGACCTAGGGTACGGACCAATGAGATCTAAAGATATCAGTTGAAATGGAAAATCAATCCGTCGATAACTACCCATTAAACCTGGTTGGGGAAGATTTGTCGGTTTGCATGTAGCACAGATTTTGCATTTTGCGATATAGCTACGTACAGTTTGACGCATCTTCGGCCAGTAATAGAGTTCCGATATACGACGGAGAGTTTTGTAAAAACCAAAATGAGCTGCAGTAGGATGGTCATGAAAAGTGGCCAAAACCTCTGCTCTATTAGGAGTTGGAACGACTATCTTCCAATCCGACATTCCAGTAAGGGCATCCATGGAACCTAAGACATGTTTATACAAAACACCATGTTCAACTTTAAAATCAGGAAATTTACCTGGTACATTCTGTACATCATACAACATTTTTCGATACCAGTCATCTGGTTGTAAGGAAGATAAGTCTAACAAATTAATATCGAAAGTTCTAGAGAGTGCATCAGCGACTACTACACCTGAAGCTTTACGATGAACAATTTTATAATCGTATTGTGCCAATTTTAAAATCCACCTAGCCAAACGAGGAGATGGGTTCTTCATACTTTGTAACCACACCAAACTACTATGGTCAGTTATGACCGTAAACGAACGACCTTCAAGAAAATATCTAAAATGTTCAATACCCGTAATTATAGCTAACAACTCTTTTTCAGTTGTAGTGTAATTTTTCTGGGCTTTATTTAATTTCTTGCTGGTGTAGGCTATAGGGTGTTCTTCTCCATCAACAATTTGATAGAGTACCCCACCAGATGCTGTGTTTGAGCAATCTGTCATCAGATAAAAAGGCTTAGTAAAATCTGGGGCTACCATAACAGGAGAATTTGTGAGAGCCTCCTTGATTTTAATGAAAGCTTCATTAGCCTCAGGAGTCCACACAATATTTTGTCCCTTTTTCCGATTTTGAAGTAAATCTGTGATAGGAGACAACAAGGTAGAATAAGACTTGACAAATTTTTTATAATAACCCACCATTCCTAACAATCGACGAACCTGAGTGGTATTTTTAGGCACAGGAAAATCACGAATAGCTGATACCTTATCGAGATCAGTACGAAGACCCTGAGAATCTACAACATATCCTAAAAACTTAATAGATTCACGACAAAAGCTACTTTTATCTAAGTTAATAGTCAAATTTGCGTCTTTTAAACACTGAAACAACTGCTGCAATACAGAGATATGAGTTTCGAAATCGGGAGTAATGACAAGAATGTCATCAAGATAGTATTGGCAAAATGGATCTAAAGCAGGGCCAATTACCAAATCCATCAACCGACACATAGTTTGCGGAGCAGACACAAGACCAAAAGGCATTGTAGTGAATTGGTACAATCCTTTTCCATTGACCGCAAAGGCAGTGAGCTTTTTACTCTCTTCGCTGAGAGGAATCTGTAAAAACGCCTTCTTCAAGTCAATAGATGAAATGAATTTAGCATTCTGTAACTTACTCAGGATGATATCTATACGAGGTATAGGATACGCATCTCTGTTCATAGTTATACTGTTAAGTTTACGTCCGTCAAAACAGACACGAAAAGTCCCATCTTTCTTTTTTGTCAGCCACAAAGGACTACAAAAAGAAGAAGTACTGGGCTCAATAATACCTAACTTAAGCATTTCATCTACCTCCTTAACTAGGCTTTCATGCCAGGCTTGAGGCAAGGGATATTGATATTGCCTGAAGGGCTTGGACGAACCCACATCAATGTGATGTTCGATGAGATGAGTTCTACCCAACTTATTTTTCGAAGATATAGAAGAGAATGATTTGATGACATTATTTAACTTTTCTAATTCATGAGCATTAAGTCGACTCATATCTTTAACCGCATTGACACAAGAGATATTAAATGAAGAAACAGATAAGGAAAATTCAGGAAAATTTAACTCACTATTAAAAGTTTTCAGAAAATCCATACCTAGGATGACTGAATTCTTAACTGACGGAATAACAAAGAATGTAATCATTCTTTTACAAAAACTAACACAAATCTCAGTAGTGAATTGACCTAAAATTGGTTGAACTTGACCATCAGCTGTAGTCACTTGCAAACTTTGATCTATTCCTATATTTACATTGGAATTCTGGAGAAATTCCATACCGAGAGAACCTAAAATAGAGATATTGGAACCTGTGTCCAGTAAAGCTAAACAAGAATGTCCTAAGATAGATATTTCAAGATATGGACGATTATCCTTGTTTTTTCGAACCAACAATGAGTTTATATCTAAATCAACAAACGAAGACAAGGGATTACACGAAGAAACTACAGAAGAATTACATGGCGCCCACGTTGGGCGCCAATTGAAACGCTCAATACTCCAGGAGTATTGGGTTTTTGGAAGTGTAGAACTTCCAAATTTCAGAAGAACTGAAAGAGAAGTGATGAAAAAAATACTAAAAATAGGACTAAGCTCAGAGGAACAAATTTAAATGGCCAAAGAGACACTAAATCTCAAGAGAGTGTTCGGGCTAGCTTCAATGCACTGGATTGTGGCTTTAAAGATATAAACAACAATAACAAGAGCTAATGAGCTAATGAGACAAGAAAGAAATGAGACCTGGTAATATCAAACGTGATACAACTGAAGAAAGTCACTGGGAAAAAATTTATAGAAAGAGAACAATAAGAAGAGAAAAGAAGGGCGCCAACTCAACGATAGTTGAGATTTTGAAGTAACAAATGAATCTGGAGATAATACTCTGAAATACAAAAATACTAAATAATAATCTTGTTTTGCTGTGTTATATACTGGTTAGTAGAACTGAAATAAAACTCAAAAATAGCAACAATAAATATATTTATAAAAAATGTATATAGGTATATGTGTATAAACAATTTACATATAATGCAAAGCCAAATAACAGTGGTAGTGGATGGTGTACACATACAGTGGGACCTAATAGCCCCTCAACAAACGAATAGTCACTACCACTGGCCAAATAAAATATGAAATATTAGTATACAACAAGAATAGTCCGTAGGGTAGCCAAAGTCTTAAAACTAAGGTTAGTAATTTAAATTTAGCTAGTTTAACTAAAATGAGAAATAATTACCGTATTGTACAGATATCAACAATGATAACTCTGTTACAATTATTATATTACATCCAAAAATGAGTCTTCAATACTCTTTATATAATGTTTAAAAAAAAAACCACATGAAATTTATTTCCCTTCCCAAAATCAAATTGTATTAAGTATATCAAATGTATTAAAAAATATATATATTATATCAAACAAAAGTGAGTTTGGTCAGTACTCTTGAAATCCTATTTAAACACCCAATAAAAGCATGTAATGTATTTTCTTCTCCCCAATATTTTAGAATTAGATTTATCAAAAATTAAATTATCAAAAAAAAGGTATTCACCTTATCATATGCATATGATGAGTTAGATATATAGTAACAAATAATACATAATAACAAAATAGATAGTAATACAAGAAGTCAAATAGTTAAACAACTTATCTTTACAGCACTATAAGTCCATAGGAAAAACTCCTCTTGGCACGGCTACATCAGTTTATGGCTGTAAAGACGAATCCTGGTCACAAAACCACAACCAGTCACTGGTCTCTGGGTGACAGCAAAATCCACGGGTTTGCTAACTATTTAAGAAATTTAGTTACTTGAGACCTTGAGGGAATATTCTGAAGAGAATATCCTCAAGTGAAGTGAAATTAATATTTTCACGTGACGGAATCTAAAATGATTATTTAATTTAATAAATATGTAATTTAATAGGTGTAGCAGCATGGATTGACTGCACCAAAACAAAACATCAAAACATTAGGTATTAGGTTAAGTCAACATCATGTCAAATTTATGAAGTTACTTTCGTAGGCATGGCAAGCTTGCGCCATGAAATAAACATGCGCAGAATACAGAAGGCTGTCCCACATTTGTAGAACCTTTTTATATTCCACCAAAAAAAGTTAGATAACAGGGAACCAAAAAAAAACTTAATGATAAGATATGAAATAGATCGGAATTTAAGTTTGACTATATAAAAAAAATGACCTTCTGTTCTTTGCAAGTAAATCAAGGAAATTTTATATTTAAATTATTTCGGAACTCAAAAATAAATCTCTAAAGAAATACTAAACTGCAAGGATAAATTTGATTGTATGATAAAGAAATAATACGTATGAAATGATTTACTTACATGGAACTGCAGCACGCCAAAAAAAATCTTCCTTTTATGTGGAACTCATAAATGAATATTGATTTTATTATACAAATTACTTATTTATATTATTATTAATGAATTATATTCTTCCCCAAATTATTTTTCTGTTCCAATTCCGTCACTTTGAAGGTGAACAATTTCACCGGTTGGCGTGGCTGCGTATCGAGTTCTGACCAAAACTAACCGCTTCGCTTCCGCACAAAATCGATCTTCCTTTCAAAGCGATAACAGCGCGTGTGGGGAAAAATGTCGATTTAAAATCGATCGTAGGCGGGTAATAAGAAATTTCTTGAGGGGTTTAAACTGGACTAGTCAGTAGCGTAAACGCTACAAAAGACAAATCTTAGAGGAATTAATGAAACAGAAATTCAAATCAGAAAACACTATTACTGGCCATCGTTGAAAAGGGATATAGAAGATTATATTAATCTCTGCGATACTTGTCAAACAAACAAATACGACAGAAATCCAGAAAAACCGAAGTTTATATTAACTCCAACACCAACGAAACCACTAGAAATTGTTCACATAGACACATTTCAAGCAACAGGACAAAAATTCCTTACCATCATCGACGCATTTTTAAAATATGGTCAAGCGTACCCAATAGAAGGATCAAACGCGATTAACATCTTAAACGCATTCCTGTTATTCATCACCCACCATGGATTGTAATAATTTCTGACAGTGGAACTGAATTTAAAAATGGACTTGTTCAAGAATTCGTGGAAACTCACAAGATCTTAATCCACTACACAACACCTGATAACCTGCAATCCAATGGAATGATCGAACGCTTTCACTCCACAATCATCGAGCATCTTCGAATATTAAAAGAAAAAAAGAAAACACTTAACATCAAAGACCAGATGCTATACGCCATTATGGCATACAACAATTCTATACACTCAGCTACCAAACAGAAGCCCATCAACGTCCTTAATGGTCACATAGATGCTCAAGATCCATTCGATATTTACATTAATAGAACACTGATAAATAATTACACACAGGAGCACAAATTGAAAACAAAAGAGATGTATAAAGAAATAAATAAGAAATTACAAGAGAGCAAACAGAAAAATATTGAAAAGATAAACGAAAAACGACACTCTCCGATAACATATAAACCCAGCACGAAAATATACACTCGAAAAACAGTAAAACGAAACAAACTGCTCCCAAGATTTGCACCTAAAATAGTCCAAAACAACAATCCTGTTACTGTTAATACCCAAGATACTACGGTGCATAAGAAAAATATTAAACATCAACCACCAATAAAAACTAACTGCAAAAATGCTTTACAGATGTATCTCAGTAACAGCCCAAAAAGTGAAAATCCAGGACCTTCGCGACAATCCAGGGATCCTCCCAGTTAAGCTTGGAGAAGTCAGAATCCAAACTAGCACCCACGATTTCATCCACTATTCCCAATTGGAACCAATAGCACAGGAAATCGAAACATTGGCATATCAATATCAAACTACAACTACAGCTATAGAAAATGGACCAAGTCAGCCGTACTTCGACAGCCTACAGAACTTCGACAAAACATTGCAGTATCTTCTTAAAACAGCCCAAGAGAAACTCGACTCAGTTTATCCAGCAACCAGAAATAAAAGAGGTCTTATCAATGGACTAGGAAATATTATAAAATCCATCTCAGGAAAATTAGATCAAGAAGACGCAGAAAGATACGATGCAGCGATTCAGTCACTTGAACTCAATCAGCAAAATATTATTAACAACGTTAATAACCAATTAAGCCTTAATAAGAAAATAATGAACAACTATAACGAGACAGTGACACTACTAACCCACAATCAAGAGATAATAGCTGCAGAAACCAACAAAATCCGAACAGACTTAAACCAATTTGTCTTTGATTTCAACCATTACATGCAAGTTCGAAACGTTTTAGACCAGATGAATTTAGCCTTACAAACCATTATACAAATATTAGATGACCTACAGACAGCAATCACATTCGCAAAAATCAAAACTCTTCATAATGGACTTATAAAACCAGACAAAATAAGATGGACCATCCAGAAAATGCTAGAACATCATCCAGCTTCTCAGCTACCATACCTCGAAGAAAAAGACCTGATGAGATATTACGAGATAGTAGAAGTAGATGGTTACTACTCCAACCACTCTCTAGTCTTTATCTTACATTTTCCCATTCTTTATTCCAAAGTATTCACATATTTTCATCTATATTCACTTCCAACCATAAATAACACAATAATTATTCCACCTGGACCATATTTAGCTTCTAACTCAAAACTTTTTCAATACATGGACCTACCATGCAGAAAGAGTAAACCAAAGAAATTCATTTGTTCAGAGAAGTTCCCGCAAGAAAATACAGAAATCGATGACTGCATCAATCAAATCCTAAAATTATCCAATGATGCCGCCCAATGTCAAAACGTGCCGATCACAATTAGCACAACAATTATCCAATAAGTATCGGAAGCTCACTATATCGCTGTTTTCTCAAAAGTTACTAAAATCTCCACCCACTGTTCTACTTCCAAAATTGAAGTACTCAGAGGAACATTTCTAATAGAACTACCCCCAGGATGTGAGTTCAGAACCAACAACGAAGCTTATATCAATTCCAAAGCAACAATAAAAGAAGAACCGTTGACCCTGCCAAAAATAAAAATTAATCTTCAAGGCGAAAATCCAACAGTAAAGCCCCTAAAATTAGATAGAATCCAGTTAGATGAACTACATAAACTCTCAACAGAAGAAGAAAGACTCCAACCCGTGTCTTTAAAAACAATGTATCATTACCACCTATGGACACCACCAATATATATCCTGGCAACAGCCCTTATCATTATTTTGGTTTACAAATTACGAGAGATATGGAAAAAGAGGACAACAGAAGAAGAAGAAGAAGATACAGCCGATCCAGAATCCATACCTTCAGTTTTGTTCATCCCTCACAAAACTTCCCAAGGGGATGGAGAAATTACGGTGCAGTAACCCCGGAGGTCAGCAAACTCAATCAACCCATTGTCAGCATTTAATTTTTATATAAAAGAAATTGTATTGTAATTAAATTCAGTTATTTTCAATCAATAAAGCAGTGCAGTATAGTTGTAAAAGTTAATAAAGGGTCTTTTCAAAAATTACCTTCGCGAGTTCAAATCTTTAAGTAGCCGAATAACGAAAATTGAAAAAAATCCAAGGGTAATCCTTGGATGATTTTTTCCAAATTTTTATTAAAAAAAAAAAATTTTTTATGTTTTGGTAGAAGCACTCGGCCCAGCTTATTACAAAAATGTGTCTTAGTCTGATCCGCTAACCCAAATTTGCTGGGAAAGAGGAAAAATCGAATTAAAAATTTTATGTAAGAAGTGTTACTCGCTTAACTCTCGGACCAAAGTTGACGCCAAAAAAACCGAATAACGAAATTTGAAAAAAATCCAAGGGTACCCCCTTTGATAATTTTTTCCAAATTTTTATTAAAAAAATTTTTTTTATATTTGTTACAAGCACTCGGTCCAGCTTATTACAAAAATTTTTCTTAGTCTGATAGACTAACCCAAATTCGTCGGGAGAGAAAAAAAATCGAATTAAAAGTTCTCCACTTTTTCAGCAAACACAGACCTACAAATGATAACTTTTCTCACGAACCGTTCGATATAGGACAATTAGGAGCATGACAGAAGAACGAGCGGTCAATTTTATGTAAGAAATGTCCACTCGCTTGACTCTTGCACCCAAATTGACGCCAAAATAGCCGAATAACGAAATTTGAAAAAAATCCAAGGACCCCCTTTGATGATTTTTTCCAAATTTAAAAAAAAAAAAAAATTTATTTATGTTTTGGTACATGCACTCGGTCCAGCTTATTACAAAAATGTGTCTTAGTCTGATCGGCTAACCCAAATTTGCCGGGAAAGAGAAAAAATCGAGTTAAAATTCTCCACTTTTTCAGCAAACACAGACCTCCAAATGAAAATTTTTCTCACGAACCGTTTGATATAGGACAATTCAGAAATAGAAAATAACGAAATTTGAAAAAAATCCTAGGGCACCCCTTGTATGATTTTTTCCAAAGTTTTATTAAAATTTTTTTTTTTTATGTTTTGGTACAAGCAATTTTAGCTTATTACAAAAATGGTACAAGCAATCGGTTTAGCTTATTACCAAAAATGTGTATTAGTCTAACAAGCACTCCGCTAAATCCGCTAAATTTGCCGGGAAAGAGAAAAAATCGAATTAAAAGTTCTCCACTTTTTCAGCAAACACAGACCTCCAAATGAAAATTTTTCTCACGAACAGTTAGATGTAGGAAAATTCCTAGCATGGCAAAAGAACGAGCTGTCAATTTTATGCAACGCCAAAATAGCCGAATAACGAAATTTGAAATAAGTCCAAGGGTACCCCTTTTGATGATTTTTTCCAAATTTTTATTACAAAAAATTTTTTTTTATGTTTTGGTACAAGCACTTATTCCAGCTAATTACAAAATTGTGTCTTAGTCGGATCGGCTAACCCAAATTTGCCGGCAAAGAGAAAAAATCGAATTAAAAATTTTTCACTTTTTCAGAAAACACAGACTTTCAAAGGAAAATTTTTCTCACGAACCTTAAAAGTAGGAAAAGTCTGAGCACGGGAGAAAAACGAGCGGTCAATTTTATGTAAGAATTGTCCACTTGCTTGACTCTTGGACCAAAATTGACGCCAATATAGCCAAATAACGAAATTTGAAAAAAATCCAAGGACCCCCTTTGATGATTTTTTCCAAATTTAAAAAAAAAAAAATTTATTTATGTTTTGGTACATGCACTCGGTCCAGCTTATTACAAACATGTGTCTTAGTCTGATCCTCGAACCCAAATTTGCCGGAAAGGAGTAAAATTCGAATAAAAAATTCTCAACTTTTTCAGCAAATACAGACCTTCAAATGAAAATTTTTCCTTCGAACTGTTAGATCTAGGAAAGTTCCGGGCAAAGCAGAGGAACGAGCAGTTAATTTTATGTAAGAAATGTCCACTCGCTTTACTCTCGGACGAAAATTGACGCCAATATAGCCGAATTCCGAAATTTTAAAAAAGTCCAAGGCTACCCCTTGGATGCTTTTTTCCAAATTTTTAGGAAAAAATTTTTTTTATGTTTTGGTACAAAAACTCGGTCCAGCTTATTACAAAAATATGTTCTAGTCTAATTCGCTAACTTAAATTTGCCGGGAAAGAGAATAAATCGAATTAAATCTTCTACACTTTTTCAGCAAACACAGACCTCCAAATGAAAATTTTTCTCACGAACCGTTAGATCTAGGAAAATGTAATTATGGCAAAAGAATGAGCGGTCACTTTTATGTAAGAAATGTTTACTAGCTTGACTCTCGGACGAAAATTGACGCCAATATAGCGGAATAACGAAAATTGAAAAAATCCAAGGGTACCCCTTGGATGATTTTTTCCAAATTTTTATTTTAAAAAAATATTTGTTTATGTTTTGGTACAAGAAGTCGATCCAGCTTATTACAAAAATGTGTCTAAGTCTGATCGGCTAACCCAAATTTGCCGGAAAGAGAAAAAATTGAATTAACCCTTTTTTGCCCAAATTAAGATTTTTCAAAAAAAAAATCAGTTTTTTTTACATGTATTGATATAATAAGATAGCTTAAGCATAATTTCATTTTTTTTTATTTTTTTTTGCCACAAAGACTCTTTTCAAAGAGATGGGACTTACAAGTCCCGTCTGGAATTAGGATAGGAGATTCTATCAGGAGATTACTATTAGCGATTTCTGTTGCTATAGAAAAAAAAAATGCTAAAAATAAAAGATTTTATTATTTTCTATAAATGATTACTATTAGACAGAACTTACAACGAAGTAGGAAGGCTGTGGTACATGGCAAAACAGTTTTTATTTGAATTACAACACAAATAGGCACCACAAAATGAACACTTTGATTGAGGTCTAGACTCTAATGCAAGTGAGCTGCAATATTCACATCTTCCCCTATTGGTGGTAAAAACAGGCCAGTGTTTCCCCAAATTTCCCAATCTGACGTCATCCAACACGCTGTATTTATACTTCCTCCTTTTGTTTGGTGTAGATGGCTCAAAACTTCGGGAACCTCGCTTCTTTGCTTCAGTTGCGTATGTTATAAGTCCCATAGCAACCGATCTTCTTGCCTCCAGCTGGCTGGTTTTTTCGTATAATTCATTATATATAATATATGAATTCACAAAGGCAATGTCCAACATACCCCAGAATAGACGGTGCCACTATTTACGTGATTTTCTTTCTACACAGTATGAACTACGTAGTTGATCGGTAAGGTCAACGCCGCCCATATTTTTATTGTAGTCTTCCACAACGCTAGGGCATGGTAAGTTTATACTCGAACCATCTCTTTGTTTTCTGGAAACATGTTTTACTTCTGATCCATGAAAGTTAGTTGCAATGTGAACTGCTCTGTTATCCATCCACACAAAATAACCGATGTTAGTATTAGAATACATATAATCGAAATCTTCTTTCGAAGATTTCGAACGGAGGCAAGTTCTTCCTATTTTACGAATTGTACCACATGCTAATGTGTTTTCTAGCTTTAATCTTTCTAGTAATTTTACGCTCGTAAAGAAATTATCAAAATAAATAATTCTTCCTTCATTCCAGTACATCTTGGTTAATGATAGGACTACTCTTTCTCCTAAACCATAGTTCTCGAATTCAGTCTGCAATTTTTCGTTTTTTCCTTGATATAAGTCAAACTGTAAAATAAAACCATTTTGGTCTGCAATAGACCATAATTTGTAGCCCCTTTTGATGGGCTTTTTCGGATTATATTGTTTCAAGCTACTTCGCCCTTTAAAAACGATCATATTTTCATCCACACTTAGTTTTCTTGTACCCTGATAACATTTAGTATATTGTTTGTTTAGAGTATCTATCATTGGTCGAATTTTAAATGCCTTATCTTTATTGTCGTTGGAAATTTGATGGTTATCGTTGACATGTAGATTTGCTAATATCATCTCGAAACGATTCCTTGACATGGTTTTCGAAACAAGAGACACATGTAAGTCTTCTGAAGTATTCCAGTACATTTTCCACGAGGGCAGTTGATGGTACCCCATTAAAAAGTTCAGCCCTATAAAGGCCAGTAATTCACTCTCCTTCATATTCAGTATCTTGTTTTTCTGCACTGCATACAAATTACTTTGATAGGTAATCTTCTCCACAATATCTCCAAGTAGTCTAAGAAAAACATCTGTAGGCGTTGTGCAACCTGCGAATTCTGGACTCACTGCTCCTTCTTCTAAGTGGTAACTTTGAATAATTTCGATGACATGTTTCTTATACCATTTCCGGTTAGCTTCAAGAAGTTCAACTTTTTCATTTAGTTCGTCCTCAACCATAGCTTCTCCTGTTCCTGAATTTCCAGAAGGTCCAGAATTTGTATTGCCAGTTCCTCTAGTTCCTTTTCTGATAAAGGCTTTTTCATAAAATCCTTCCACTTACGTGACATTCTAAAAGAAAGTAATATCAAATAAAAACATGTTTTGAATCCTGACGGGACTTGAGAGTCCCAGGGCATTGTGTAGTAATATGAGACGTAATTATCATCATAACAAAATAAATATTTAATTGGTGCTTACCCTAAAATTGCGTCTGATTCACAAATAAAATTCCGCAGAAACAGCATAAACAATAATTGTAAACACGAATAACTATGCTTGCATCAACAAACGTCCACCGCCAGCAGTTACGGTTACACTAAATTCGATTACCCACGATTGTCAACGAATACACCCGGTGAAAGATTCTCTTATGCTAGATAACCGTTGTACGCGTCCGTCCCGTCAGGAATTACGCCAACTTCTGCCGTAATAAGAAAATCATAACGATTTAAAATTTTGGGACTTCAGAGTCACGTCGGGCAAAAAGGGTTAAAAGTTCTCCACTTTTTCAGCAAACAGAGACCTGTAAATGAAAATTTTTCTCACCTAGATATAGGAAAATTCCGATCATGGCATAAGAACGAGCGGTCAATTTTATGTAACGCCAAAATAGCAGAATAACGAAATTTAAAAAATATCCAAGGGTACCCCCTTTGATGATTTTTTCCAAATTTTTATTAAAAAAAAAATTTTTTTATGTTTTGCTATAAGCACTCGATCCAGCTTATTACAAAAATGTGTCTTAGTCTGATCGGCTAACCCAAAATTGCGGGGAAAGAGAAAAAATCGAATTCAAATTCTCCACTTTTTCAGCAAACACAGACCTGCAAATGAAAATTTTTCTCACGAACCGTTTGATATAGGACAATTCCGAGCATGGCAGAAGAACGAGCGGTCAATCTTATGTCAGAAATGTCCACTTGCTTGACTCTCGCACCAAAATTGACCCTAAAATAGGCGAATAACGAAATTTAAAAAAAATCCAAGGGTACCCCCTGTGATGATTTTTTCCAAAATTTTATTAAAACAATTTTTTTATGTTTTGATACAAGCACTCGGTCCAGCTTGTTACAAAAATGTGTCTTAGTCTAATCCGCTAACCGAAATTTGCCGGGAAAGAAATAAAATCGAATTAAAAGTCCGCCACTTTTTCAGCAAACACAGACCTCCAAATGAAAATTTTTCCAACGAACTGTTGGATCTAGAAAATTGAAAAAAATCCGATTTTTTCTGAATTTTTATTAAAATTTTTTTTTTATATTCTGGTACAAGCACTCAGTCCAACTTATTACAGAAATATGTCTTAGTCTGATAGTCTAACCCAAATTTGCCGGAAAAAAAATCGAATTAAAAGTTCTCCACTTTTTTAGCAAACACAGACGTCCAAATGAAAATTTTTTCCACGAACCGTCAGATGTAGGAAAATTCCGAGCATGGCAGAAGAACGAGCGGTCAATTTTATGTAAGAAATGTCCACTCGCTTGACTCTCGCACCAAAATTTATGCCAAAATAGCCAAATAACGAAATTTGAAAAAAAAATCCAAGGGTACCCCTTGGATAATTTTTTCCAAATTTTTATAAAAATTTTTTTTTATGTTCTGGTAAAAGCACTCGGTCCAGCTTATTACAAAAATGTGTCTTAGTCTGATAGTCTAACCCAAATTTGCCGGGAAAGAAAAAAAATCGAATTAAAAGTTTTCCACTTTTTTAGCAAACACAGACGTTCAATTGAAACTCAATTCATTTTTCTCACGAACCGTTAGATGTAGGAAAATTCCAAGCATGGCAGAAGAACTAGCGGTCAATTTTATGTTAGAAATGTTCACTCGCTTGACTCTCGCTCCAAAATTGACGCCAAAAGAACCGAATAACGAAATTTGAACTAAATTTAAGGGTATCCCCTTGGATGATTTTCCATATTTTTATTAAAAAACAATTTTTTTTATGTTTTGGTACAAGCATCCGGTCCAGCTTATTACAGAAATGTGTCTTAGTCTTATCGGCTAACCCAAATTTGCCGGGAAAGAGGAAAAATTTAATTAAAAGTTCTCCACTGTTTCATCAAACACAGACCTTCAAACGAAATTTGTTCTCACGAATTGTTAGATCTAGGAAAATTATGAGCATTACAGAGGAACGAGTGGTTAATTTTATGTAAGAAGTGCCCACTCGCTTGACTCTTGGACGAAAATTGACGTTAATATAGTCGAATAACGAAATTTGAAAAAAATTAAAACGAATTAAAAGTTCTCCACTTTTTCAGCAAACACAGACCTTCAAATTAAAATTTTTCTCACGAACCGTTAGATCTATGAAAATTCTGAGCAAAGCAGAAGAACGAGCGGTCAATTTTATGTAAGTAATGTCCACTCGCTTGGCTTTCGCACCAAAATTGATGCCAAAATAGCCGAATAACGAAATTTAAAAAAATCCAAGGGTATCCCTTGGATGATTTTTTCCAAATTAAAAAAATTTTTTTTTTGTATGTTTTGGTAAAAGCACTAGGTCCAGCTTATTACAAAAATGTGTCTTAGTCTCATCGGCTAACCCAAATTTGCCGGGAAAGAGAAAAAATCGAATTAAAAGTTCTAAACTTTTTCAGCAAACACAGACCTCCAAATAAAAATTTTTCTCACGAACTGTTAGATGTAGGAAAATTCCGAGCATGGCAGAAGAACGAGCGGTCAATTTTATGTAAGAAATGTCCACTCGCTTGACTCTCGGACAAAAATTGATGCCAAAATAGCCGAATAACGAAATTTGAAAAAAAAAAATCCAAGGGTATCCCTTGGATAATTTTTTCCAAATTTTTATAAAAATTTTTTTTATGTTCTGGTAAAAGCACTCGGTCCAGCTTATTACAAAAATGTGTCTTAGTCTGATAGTCTAACCCAAATTTGCCGGGAAAGAAAAAAAATCGAATTAAAAGTTCTCCACTTTTTTAGCAAACACAGACGTCCAAATGAAAATTTTTCTCACGAACCGTTAGATGTAGGAAAATTCCAAGCATAGTAGAAGAACGAGCGGTCAATTTTATGTTAGAAATGTTCACTCGCTTGACTCTCGCTCCAAAATTGACGCCAAAAGAGCCGAATAACGAAATTTGAACTAAATTTAAGGGTATCCCCTTGGATGATTTTTCCATATTTTTATTAAAAAACAATTTTTTTTATGTTTTGATACAAGCATCCGGTCCAGCTTATTACAGAAATGTGTCTTAGTCTTATCGGCTAACCCAAATTTGCCGGGAAAGAGGAAAAATTGAATTAAAAATTCTCCACTGTTTCATCAAACACAGACCTTCAAACAAAGTTTTTTCTCACAAATTGTTAGATCTAGGAAAATTATGAGCATTACAGAGGAACGAGTGGTCAATTTTATGTAAGAAGTGCCCACTCGCTTGACTCGTGGACGAAAATTGACGTTAATATAGTCGAATAACGAAATTTGAAAAAAATTAAAACGAATTAAAAAATCTCCACTTTTTCAGCAAACACAGACCTTCAAATTAAAATTTTTCTCACGAACCGTTAGATCTATGAAAATTCTGAGCATAGCAGAAGAACGAGCGGTCAATTTTATGTAAGTAATGTCCACTCGCTTGGCTTTCGCACCAAAATTGATGCCAAAATAGCCGAATAACGAAATTTAAAAAATACCAAGGGTATCCCTTGGATGATTTTTTCCAAATTTAAAAAAAAAAAAAATTTTGTATGTTTTGGTAAAAGCACTAGGTCCAGCTTATTACAAAAATGTGTCTTAGTCTCATCGGCTAACCCAAATTTGCCGGGAAAGAGAAAAAATCGAATTAAAAGTTCTAAACTTTTTCAGCAAACACAGACCTCCAAATGAAAATTTTTCTTACGAACCGTTAGATCTAGGAAAATTCTAAGCATGGCAGACGAACGAGCGGTCAATTTTATGTAACGCTTAAATAGCCAAATAACGAAATTTTAAAAAAATCTAATGGTACCCCCTTGGATGATTTTTTCCATATTTTTATTAAAACACAATTTTTTTATGTTTTGGTACAAGCACTCTGTCCAGCTGATTACAAAAATGTGTCTTAGTCTGATCCGCTAACCCAAATTTGCCGGGAAAGAGGAAAAGTCGAGTTAAAAATTTTATGTAAGAAATGTCCACTCACTTGACTCAGACCAAAATTGACGCCAAAATAACCGAATAACAAAATTTGAAAAAAAACCACGTGTACCCCCTTTGATTATTATTTCCAAATTTTTATTAAAAAAAATTTTGTTTTATGTTTTGGTATAAGCACTCGGTCCAGCTTATTACAAAAATGTGTCTTAGTCTGATCGGCTTACCCAAATTTGCCGGGAAAGAGAAAACATCGAATTAAAAGTTCTCCACTTTTTTAGCAAACACAGACCTTCAAATGAAAATTTTTTTCACGAACTGTTAGTTTTTTTTTTGTTTAATAAAACTCCAACAGGAATCTTATGACTATTGCTATCTGATCATTCACTATGATCAATAAGCAAGTTAGTTCTATATATAAATATTACAAGCAACTTATCTACGGTTATATTCGGCAATATTCCTTAGGCTCTAATACATTATAGTATTACTAAAGTGTACACTTTAGCCGCACTTTACTCTGCTTTTTAACTTTTACTTACTTATAGCACTAAATCAAACGGCTTCGTTCTCTTCTCTTCTTATCTGGTTGGCGTTGTCTAGGAGTTTGATGGCCTCGACGTTCACGTGGTTGGAGAGCCTTTGTTCATGACTCTCGGCAAACTTACTTATTTTCTGGATAACTGTATCCATCTGGAGGTCTCGATGAAGATCACAGTTTCTAAAGTACCATGGAGCGTTAACGATGTTCCTTAATACTTTATTCTGATATCGTTGTATATGTTGGATGTTGCTTTCTTTTGTACAGCCCCATAGCTGTATTCCGTATGTCCATATCGGTTTAAGGAGTTGCTTATATAATAGCAATTTGTTGTAAATAGACAGAGTGGATTGTTTTCCCATCAACCAGTACACCTTTCTGAACTTAATTTCTAATTCCTCCTTGTTTTCTTAACATATGCTTTCCAACGTAGCTTGTAATCTAACGTCATACCCAAATATTTTGTCGTATTTGCATAAGGTATTTGGTTTCTATTTATATGTACTGGGATATGTCTCCTTTGTTAGTAAAATTGACATGAACAGATTTTGTTTCATTCAATTTGATACGCCATCGGCTGTTCCAGATGTTAATTTGTTCAACACAGTTCTGTCGCATGGTAGCTGCATCCTCGTGGTTTTGTCGAACTGCTAGAATGCATGTGTCGTCTACAAATGACGCAATTGTGTTAGGTTCTAATGATGGAATATCGCTGGTATAGAGCAGGTATAACACTGGCCCCAGGACACTGCCTTGTGGAACTCCAGCTGTAACTTCTCTTAATTCTGAATATGCTTCCTCATATTTAACTCAAAAGTATTTTAAGAAGTTTTTTTTATTTTATTTAATATTAAATATATTTAAGTCAGCCGTGTGTATATACAACCAGATATACACTGTTAATTAATAAATTTATTTAAATAATAATTAAAGACATAATTTATAAGTTATATTTTAGATAATATTATTAAAAAAATAATTATATGAGGGTATTTTTAAGAATCTAGCATATAATAAATGTTAAAATTTTTTTTTAATAATTATAAGTAAGCCATATGTATATGCAACCAGATATACACTGTAGTGTCAAAGTCAAAAAGGAGTTTATTTATTTGTAATGTTGATTTAAAATATAATTGCAGTTGAAAATAATGATAATAAATTTCATAGAAATGTTTAAGTTACAAGTAATAGTGTAATTCTGATCTGGAGAGCCTAAAGTCAAGTAAATTGTACATGTAGACCAGAGAAAATTCTAGAAATGTCAATAGGACTATTTGCATAATACATCATAGACAAAAACCATTCCATTTACTCCAGAATGTTCAGATAGAAAAAATAGAACGATTCGAACCTTATTTTATTGCTAGATTATTCTGGAACCAGAAAAAGATATATAAACCATGTAATTTGGAGCGGAAATTCAGTTATCAGTTAGAAGTTAGTTAGGTACAGATTATGATTAGTTACAGTTGATTAATCAGTTAGTAAAGTGAGTCAGTAAAGTTAAAATTCAAGAATTTATTTACAAGAAGATTATTAATCAGTTAGTTCAGTTAGATCAGTCAGTAAAGTTAGATTTCAAGAATTTAGTTACAAGAAGATTATTAATTGAGTTAAGTGAGTTAGAAGAAATTAAATCAGTTACAAGATTATTATTGAGGAGTTAGTTATAAGAATTCAAGGATTATTAAGTTAGTTACATGTGATTATTAATTACAAAGAAGAATTAAGAAGAATTTATGAGGTTATGAAGAGAGTATTAGCTAGAAGAAGGCATTGATTAAATTAAATGAATTAAGTTAAATACAGTTGGAGATTCATTATTACTACAGTAATATAGTGACACTATGAAGTTAATTCATTGAAGTAAGCATTCAATAATACAACCACAAGATCCAGTATATTTGAAAGTACATTATATGGAATTTACAAGAATTTAAATTTATATATTTATATGATGAGTGGAGATAATTAAGAAGAAACATATTAAAATTGTTGGATAACCAAGGCTTAGTAAGAAGATATCGAGTGGTGATAATAACTTTAATTTTGGAAAAACTTTAGGCGGTCAGTGATAGAAAGGTACCAAATTTTGTTAATAATTTAATAATTGTAAGAATTTCAAATTTTAGATAGATTGTTTTAAATTGATATTGCTTATATTAGATAGATAGGTTTGTTTCATAATAGTTATAATAAAGATAATTTACAAAAGTACTTACAAACTAATTCTTTGAGAACCACGATAAAAACCATATACTTACATATATCATTCAAATTTACTCATAGCTCATACAGAAATAACACATCATAACAATTTTGTCGCCTAACGCGGGGCTCTCTCTACTTAAAAGAATTAGTTTGGGAAGGTAAGTGCTCTTATATAATTAAATTAATTTTCATTAATATATATATATATATATATATATATATATATATATATATATATATATACTTATAGATTTTATTTTTAAATATATTTAAACAAGTAAAGTCTCAAAATGTCTCAAGGAAAGAAAGGTACAAAAAAGAAAAAGAATGAAGAATATGTGGAAATAGAAACACAAGCCGTACAAGAGGAGAGTTTAGTCGAAGTTCCACAAGATACAGTAGAAATGAGTCAAGAAAGAGGAGAAAATGTCAATATGGCAGCTCTGATAACAATAATGATGCGGATGAACAAGACAATGTAAGAGAACTCGAAAAAAATGGAACAGAAATTGGAAGAGAATTCAAAAGAAGTCAAAGAAGACATGAAAAAAATGGAACAAAAATAAGAAGAGAATTATAAAAAATTAGAAAAGAAAATAGAAGATAATAATAATAAAATTGTAAAACAAATAGAAAAACAAATAGATAAAAAACTTGAAGCTGCCGAGAAAAAAGTAGCAAATGAAATAAAAAATATACGGCATGACTACAAGAAAAGGATAGAAAATGAGAGAACAGAAGTAAATAGGAATATTTAAGATAATAAAATAGATATAGAACAGAAAATAGAGTTCCAGAAATGTAACTTAGAAGTTAAAATTAACGAAGACAGGAGAAAGACAGAAGAAAAAAATAGACTATATGCAACAAAATATCCAAATAAATAGTAATCAACTAAGAAATGTCGAACAGAGAATAGATGATATTTCACAAATGAGAGACATAGGGAGACCTTACTTAAATTTAACAAATGACACTGGGATTCAATTCTCTGGTAATATAAAAAATTTGCATCCTAGAGTATACATAAATAGTTTAAAACATAAATTAAGATTAGTGAATAATATTAATGATATTAAAGATTATATTAGAATGACATTAAGTGACTATGCAGCAACTTGGTTTGCCAGTGTTGAGAGTGATTTGTATAATTTTCAAACATTTGAAAATAAATTTTTAAATTATTATTGGGGTGAATTAGAGCAAGCTAGATTTAGGGAAGTTCTCTATATTGGAAAGTATAATCCTAATTTAAGATCTAATATGGTAGAGTAGAACCACCACTTAAAGAAGATGAAACAGTTTTAAACGTATCTAGACATTTTGATGCAGATGTTGTACAAACAGTAACAGTACAAAATATTCAAACAATAGATAGTTTTATCAATTTTATTCAAAGAATACAAAGAGGTAATATGACAAGTAATAATGATAACAATGATATTAGGATGAATAATAATAATAATAATAGAAAAAATAAAAAATATAAATATATAAATAAAATATGTAAATATAAATATAAAAGCTGTGCTACTTTCGACGTCCAGATGCATGCGAAAATTTTTAGGAGATACACCGACGTACCAAGTCACCTAGGACGCGATAACATGAAAAGAGTCCCACCAGAGCTCAATCCTTTTGATACCGTAGGTATCTGGGATAAGTGAATTTTCCCCTTAGAGAAAGTGTGAGCCGTATGGCTAAATCTGAAAAAATAATAATAACTTTCAATATAATAAGAATAATAATCAACAATATAGACAATCATATAATAATAATAGATATGGTAATAATATACAAAATTTTAATAACAATAATAATAATCAAAATAGACAAAGTTTTAATAACAGTACTAATTATTACAATAGACAAAATGTTAATAACAATACTAATTAATAATAGACAAGATTTCAATAATACGAGAAATACAGAACGACCTAATTACAACAGACAGGTAAATCATATACGAAGGAACAGAACCTGCGAAGATAGAGAACGAAATAGTACAAGGCAGGAAAATATGAGTAGAAGTCATAGTAGTGAAAGACACAGGACATTAGAACCAAGTGGTCTGACACAATTAGAGAATAATTCTAACAATCCAAATTTTATGCAGTAAACTTTCAGATTTACAAGTGTGGTCATTGTCATTATGAGAAACCTTCTGAATTTATTTCTTTAGATAAGGATAAAATTATTGAATCTATTAATTTAATTTATATAAATGCTATGGCCAAAAATAAAATGATTAAGGTTATGATAGAGACTGGTTCAGAAAGTACTTTAGTCTCGGAAAATTTTATTTTTAATACATTGAAACTATCAGATATAATGAAGATTCCAAAAATTAAAATAGTTGGTGCAAATAATAAGAAGTTGGGTGAAATTGATAAACTAGCCAATTTTAAAATTAATATTCTTAATAAAGAAACTAATATGCAAGGATTTATTGTCAAGGATTTATGTGTTGATATATTAATGAGAAGTGATGAATTGGAAAAGGAGAAAGTGAAGATAGGATATTATTAAAAGAAAGTAATGATGTTTATGAAGAAGAAATGTATTTTGATGATAGGGAGATGTCCCAAAAGAATGTAAAGAATAATTGTAATGAATATTTAAGAAATGGAAAAAAGCAGATGGATGCCTACGAGGCGGAGTGCTTAAAAAAGGGAAACAAGGAATAATGATTACATAATGAAAAATAATTTTATTTGTAAAGAAGAGGATATGATAAAAGTTTTAAGTTGCCCTGAAGAATATAAATCAATAGTCGTTTTCATATTGCAGCAACACAAGGGACTTGTTAATAAAGAAAATAGAATTGCACACAATTATATTAAAAGTATAAAAGTAAAAGAAGAAAAGAATTTAAAACAAAATCGTACCCAATACCATATAAATAAAGAGAAGAAGTAAATAGAACAATTAATAATATGTTAGAAGATGGAATAATTGAGAAGGCAGACCCACGTTTCATTAATCCTATAGTGGTAGTACGAAAAAGATCAGGTGAAATCAGGTTATGTTTGGATGCAAGGAATATTAACAAGATCACTGAAAAGCAATTTGAAGCACCAATGAGTATAGATGGAATACTAGGAAGAATTACAGGAATGTCATTTTTCACTAAAATAGATTTACAGCACAGTTTTTGGTTAATACCTCTAGAAAGGAAAAGTAGACAATATACAGGATTTCAGATAGATGAAGTAGTATATCAATTCAAAGTAGTACCATTTGGACTTCAATCATCGTGTACATTTTTCAAAAAGAAGTAATATATATAAAGAAGTAATATATATTGTATGTAGGTTATAAACTTAATACTAAGGGAATTGAAATGGATCCAGAACGGGCACAGGTTATTCAGGAATATAGAACACCACAAAATTTAAGAACTTTAAGAGGATTTATTGGAATAATTAATTATTATAAAAGGATGATACCAGATCTAAGTATAAAAGAAATTTCATTACTGGAGCTACTGAGGAAAGGTTTAAAATGGAAATGGGACCAGCGAAGAGAACTAGCATTCCAAGAAATCAAAAACATTTTTCTGTCAAATTTAAAAATATACCATCCTGACTATAGAAAGCCATGCATATTAAGAACAGATGCCTCAATAGAAAGATTATCAGAGGTATTACTACAAATACATGATGGGTCGAATACCCGATACAATTTATATCAAGAATTACAAAGCCACATGAAAAAGGTTATTCAGTGTCAGAACTAGAACTAGCTAGTATCATACACTGTGTCACAAAATTAAGATTTTATTTGTTGGGTAATGAATTTACTATAGAAACAGATCACCAAGCTTTAACATCTATATTAAATAACAAATATAGAAACAGTCGAGTACATCGTTGGAGCCTAATACTGAGTGAATACAGTTTTGAAATCAAATACATTTCTGGAAAATCCAACATAGTGGCAGATGCTTTGTCAAGGTTAGAAAATACATCACAAAAAAGGCAGCGAACAATAAAAATTGGATTAAATCAGTTAGTAGAAAACACTGGATTATATTCTAAAGAAGAAATCATAAGAGATCAAATCAATTTAAATGAAAAACAAAAAGTCCTTAAAAAGGATGGGGTGTTTTATAAGATAATTAATGGCTTAGAAGTGTATGTAATAAGTAGAACTTTGGCAAGGAAGATATTGAAAGATTTACATAAAAGTTACATGCATATTGTTTCAAGAAAACTGTGGATGTTGTTTAGAGATAATTATTTTGCATAGAATGACATAAGTATAACAAAAGAAATTACTACACAATGCCTGTAATAATGTTTAACACGGACTGTTGTACATATTTATTAATATTACTTTTAGTATTACAGATTACAGTGTCATCCTAACCTCCTAATCTGAAGTGCTTAACCTAACCTCTGCCCCGAGACTACGTGCCGCCTGTCCCATGTCATAGTCCTGTCAGGACTTTACATTTACAAGCTATTCAGTCTCATGACATCTTTCCCTTCCTATAATATACAGACATTACAACAATGAACTAAGAATAAAAACATTCTAAAATAAAAACTAATAACAATACTGATTGCAAAACTAGTACATTTCAAAATCATTATATCTAGATGGGGGTTTAATTAATCTTTTACTTCTGGTAGGAAACTGATTCGATATTTCACTCTCACGGGCCATTGATGTTGAAGGTCTGCCACTCTCATTGTGATCAAAATCATCTGCTAGGTTAATATGATGTTTAGGCATATTATTAGATGGCCTCAAGTGATAGCTATTTCTTCTTACAAGTGTTCCATTTTCTTTCTCAACAACATATGATCTTGGCTCTTGTAAACCTCGTCTAACCACAGCAGGTTTCCATTGCCAATCTTCTCTTATAACCACATTATCCCCTACACTTAATGCTTCTTTTGTAGCTGTATTTCTATCATAGTAGTGCTTGTACAATTTTCTTTTATTATCCAATTTATTCTTTTCATTTTTTAGGTCTACCTGTTCTGGTAAATATTTCTCTTGTAAAACTGGAAGTTTGCCTCTAAGTCTACGACTATTCAAGAGTTGTGCTGGGGACTTGTCTGATCCTAATAGTGGTGTATTTCTATATTCCAATAAAGCTAACTGAAGATCTTCACACTGCCTGAAAATGTTTTTAGCTATCTGGACGGCTCGTTCTGCCTGACCATTTGCTCTAGGATATCTAGGACTAGATGTCACAAATTTAAAGTTCCATTCCTTAGAAAATTCTCGACATTCCTTAGAGCCAAAAGGCATATTATCAGATACAACTTCCAAAGGAATCCCATGAGTGGCAAACATCGTCTTAAACGAATTTATTATTGACTGGGATGTTTTGGACTGCAACGGAACAATTTCAATCCACTTTGTGAGATAATCCATTACAATTAAATAAGATGTTCTTCCAAATTCACAAATATCAGCTGCTAGCATTTGAAATGGCAGTTCTGGAATTTCTCTTAGTACTAATGGCTCTTTAACATTATTTCTCTGATATTTCTCACACTCAACACAATTTCTAACCAAATCCACTATGTTCTTTTTCATATTTGGCCAGAATAATACCCGTCTCGCTCTTTGCTGTGTTTTTGTAACCCCAAAGTGTGTTTCATGAAGCAGCTTTAACATCCTATGCCGCAAAGAATCCGGAACTATGACTCTGTCCTTATAAAACATCAAATCATTTAATGAGTAAACATCATGCCTAATATTAAAATAATCTTTGACTATGTAAGGTACCCTCGATGCACATGACGGCCACCCTTTTTCACAAAAATCTCTAATTATTTGAAGCTTCTTATCCTGTTTAGTTTCAGCTATACATTCCTCTCTCCTTTCTTCTGTTATATTTAATGTATGCACTATTTCCGTTACAAATGCATCATCCTCTACCTTTTCCTTCAAAAAGTTTCGAGACAACAAATCAGCTATAAGCATTTCCTTGCCTGGCTTATATTCTACAGTTAAGTCATATTTTAATAATTTCACCTTCATACGTTGTAGTCTAGGAGAGTCTACTTCTGCTATGCCTTTCTTCATTATCGAAATCAATCGCTTATGATCTGTGAAAACCTTAACTTCTCTACCATAAATATAATTATGAAATTTATTACAAGAAAATAGGATTGCATTTAGTTCCTTTTCAATCTGGCTAAATCTGGTTTCACAATTGGTTAAAGATCTAGAAGCAAAAGATACAGGTTTAAGATTTTGTAATAATACACATCCAACACCATTTTGACTTGAATCTGTTTGAATTATTATTGGAATATTTTCATCAAAATTTGCAAGAACTGGTGGTGAGCAAATTAACTTTTTTATTATATTAAATGAGTTTGTGTGACTTCTAGTCCACATCCAAACTGTATCCTTTTTCAACAATTCTCTTAGTGGGGCTGATACATCCGATAAATTTGGTATAAAATTGCGATGGTAATTGATCATGCCCAGTATTCTTTGTAACTCTTTTTTATTATTGGGTTCTTTTAAATTTATAATAGCTTTAACTTTATCTACATCAGGTCTCATACCATCTTTATCAAATGTATTTCCCAAATATTTTACTTCCGGCATTCTATACTGTATCTTATTGGGATTAAATTTTACTCCAATATTTCTAGCACGTTCTAATACTTTATTAAGGATTCTATCATGTTCTTTAAGACTACCTGCAAATATCAAAAGATCATAAAAATAGATGAGACATCCCTCAATATCACCAAAGTTTTCTAAGTTAATTCTTTGAAAAAATTCAGGAGCAATATTTAGTCCAAATGGAAGTCTATCAAATTTCCAAATTCCAAAAGGAGTTCCAAATGCACAAACTCTACTGGACCTCTCATCAAGTTGAACTTGATAGAATCCCTCTTTAAAGTCCAAAACAGAAAAATAACATTTGTTTTTTAACTTACTGCATATCTCTACACTTGTAGGTATTAAACAATATTCCTTTTTAAGTGCTTTGTTTAAATCTCTAGGATCTAAACAAATTCTTAATGTTTTATCAGTTTTTTCAACTATAACCAAATTGCTCAACCACTCTGTAGGACCCTCACATTTAGATATAATGCCACGTTTTTCTAAATCTAACAGTTGATTTTTTAATCTCTCTTTAATGGCTAAAGGGACCCTTCGTGGGGGCTTAGCCACAGGAACACAATTCTCTTTGAGTTTTAGTTTACATTTTTGAGGACATTTACCTAATCCAGTGAATACATCAATATTTTGTTTAATAAAGTCATTTTTTGTTATATTTAAATCTATGGTATCTACTCTTTGTATCAAACCCAAATCTAAACATGATTTTAAACCTAAAATTGGCATAAGGTTATCCTTAACTATAACAAATTCTAGTTGAAATATGTTCCCTTTAAATAAACATTTTAGTGTAATAATACCCACAGGTTTTATTTTAAATCCCCCATAAGCTTCTAACCTTATTTTGCTCTGAATTATCTCATGATTTTTATTGATTTTATTCAAAAAGTAGATTGATATAATGTTAACCTGAGAACCTGTATCTATTTTAAAGTCTATTCCATATTGCTCAATTACTAACCTTTCAGTCCATTCCTTATTTCCTTTTATTTCATTTACCTCAATTGATGTTACCATAAATTCTTCCTGTTTACGGTCCATATCTACTTCTTGAATCTCCTGAACTTCTCTTATGATTCTGTTGTTACACATTTTCTCGAAATGATTGTAATACAAACACTTATTGCACATTTTACCAAATGCTGGACACCTTCTGAACTCATGAGCACCGCCACATTTTCTGCACTGACCACTTTTCCTTGAGTTTTCCTCCTGTTCCCATCTTTTGTTTCTTCCAGTATTAAAGTTGTTATTCGAAGCTTTTGCCCTTGCTGTTTGATTACCATTTCCCCCTTTTACAGAATGAACATTAAGTGCTTGACTTGACTGAACTTCTTTAAACTGTATTTTTGAAATTTCATATGCTCTACACATGTCTATTGCCTTTTGTAAGGTTAACTCATGATTCTGCAACATTTTTTCTTGTAGATCTTTATTGATTGTTCCTAAAACTAGTCTATCCCTGATCATTGAGTCTAGTACATCTCCGAATTCACAATTTTTTGCCAATTTACGCAAGTCAGTTAGGTAAGTATCAAATAGCTCTCCTTCCTCTTGTTTTCTATTGTAGAATAAAAATCTTTCGTAGATCACATTCTTTTTAGGGGTGAAGTAATTCTCTAATTCACCCAATACTGTACCATACAATTTTCTCTGTGCATCTGTTAACTTTAAGGTATTAAACACATCAAGTCCTTCATCTCCCAAAAAATTTAACAGTAGAGCAATTTTTACTGTGTCTTCCTTTTTGGCCTTGTCACTGGCCAAGAGGTAAATTTCAAATGACTGTTTGAATCGCCGAAAGTTTTCAGCCACGTTACCTTCAAATGATAATGGTTGAGGTATTCTAAACTCCATATTGTTCTAATTCTAACAACTTCTTGTTTTCATTTATTTTGGAAGCAGCAGGCTTCATTAACCATAAGACTGCGCCATGTAATAATGTTTAACACGGACTGTTGTACATATTTATTAATATTACTTTTAGTATTACAGATTACAGTGTCATCCTAACCTCCTAATCTGAAGTCCTTAACCTAACCTCTGCCCCGAGACCACGTGCCGCCTGTCCCATGTCATAGTCCTGTCAGGACTTTACATTTACAAGCTATTCAGTCTCATGACAATGCCAAATATGTCAAATAAACAAAGAAAAGAATTTCAAAAACCAGGACACATGTAAATCCAATGTTGGTTATGGAAAAATAAATACAGTTGCCATGGATTTCATCTTAAATTTAGTTCCCAGTCCAACAGGAAAAAAGCATATATTAGTGATAGTTGATTTATATACAAAATTTATTAAACTATATCCATGCTCAAGAGCAAATGTTAAAACATTGAAATTATATATTATTCAGTTTTTTGAAGAAATAGGACCATTTAGAAATTGCATAATAGATAACGCTACATATTTTAACAATCAAAAATTTCAGACATTTTGTGAGAAAAAGGGGATCAACATTCATTTTACAAGTATTAGACATCCTCAAGCAAATCCTGCAGAAAGATATATAAAAGAAGTTATAAAATATTTAAGGATACTATGCCAAGGTGAACAGGTCACATGGCAGGATTATATCGAAGAAGTGGAATATTTTTTAAATAATACACATAATTTAAACACAGAGGAAGTACCAGAATATTTAATGTTTGGTCATATAGGAAATAGAAAGTGGATTTCTGAGTGTACACAAGATATGTTAGAACAAGTCATGCAAAAGGTGAACAGAAGAATTCAAAGAAAAGCTGAAAAATATATCAGAAGACAAAATCGAACAATTAACAAACCAGTCACATTTCAAAAAGGAGACAAAGTTTTAATTCGTTCACTTAGACAAGGGAATTTGAGAGAAAACCGTTGTAAGAAATTACAACCACTGTTTGAAGGTCCATACATAGTTCAAAACCAGAATGGACTGAACAGCTATGTGTTGATAGATGTACAGAATAAACTAAGATGAATTTTTCATATTAATGACATTTTTAAATATCATGAAGAGATTGAATAATGTTTTATATACTTTTAACACTGTTAACATCACAAACAGTTCACTAAACACTTAACTTTATTTTATTAGACAATCTTGATTGTTGACAAGACAGATTTGAAAAACTCAATTATTGTGGGATAATGTATCAATTATCAATTTGACATCATGTTTTGAGCAGCTATTGAATTTGTCCTTTGTTTGGGTCCTAAAAACCATAATTTTAATTAGAGTTAAGTATAAAATCACTATCATATAATTTACAATAATTTATACTATAATTTGAATTGGGGTTATATATCTCCATAAGATTAATTTTGTAAATATTTTTCTACTGACAGATGAAAAGTAAAACTTACCATTTATACTAAAGAAAGTCTTTTGAACCAAAAGAAAGAATTATTTCCTAAATCTTGTCTATTAATAAACAAACATTGTGTAGAAAATTATTAGGTAAATTTTATAAACATATGATTTGACATTTTCCATTTGACATGACAATTTGACCGTTGACATGAAATATACACAAACTGTACATAGCCGTAGTTTAAGAAAATTTCAGATATAAAATTAAATTATTGAATTATATTAATTAATATATTTACAAATGTGTATGAATAGGAAAATTAATTTTACAAAAATTAAAAACGAATTATTTATTTTAAAGTTAATTTTGGGGTATTGTAATGAGAACAGAAATACAATAAATTAGCATAAGAATTAAGTTTAGGATTTTTTTTTATTTTATTTAATATTAGATATATTTAAGTCAGCCGTGTGTATATACAACCAGATATACACTGTTAATTAATAAATTTATTTAAATAGTAATTAAAAACATAATTTATAAGTTATACCCTAGATAATATTTTAAAAAATAATTATATGAGGGTATTTTTAAGAATCTAGCATATAATAAATGGTAATTTTTTTTAATAATTTTAAGTCAGCCATGTGTATATGCAACCAGATATACACTGTAGTGTCAAAGTCAAAAAGGAGTTTATTTATTTGTAATGTTGATTTAAAATATAATTGCAGTTGAAAATAGTGATAATATATTTCATAGAAATGTTTAAGTTACATATAATAGTGTAATTCTGATCTGGAGAGCCTAAAGTCAAGTAAATTGTACATGTAGACCAGAGAAAATTCTAGAAATGTCAATAGGACTATTTGCATAATACATTATAGACAAAAACCATTCCATTTACTCCAGAATGTTCAGATAGAAAAAATAGAACGATTCGAACCTTATTTTATTGCTAGATTATTCTGGAACCAGAAAAAGATATATAAACCATATAATTTGGAGCGGGAATTCAGTTATCAGTTAGAAGTTACAGATTATGATTAGTTACAGTTGATTAATCAGTTAGTAAAGTGAGTCAGTAAAGTTAAAATTCAAGAATTTAGTTACAAGAAGATTATTAATCAGTTAGTTCAGTTAGATCAGTCAGTAAAGTTAGATTTCAAGAATTTAGTTACAAGAAGATTATTAATTGAGTTAAGTGAGTTAGAAGAAATTAAATCAGTTACAAGATTATTATTGAGGAGTTAGTTATAAGAATTCAAGGATTATTAAGTTAGTTACATGTGATTATTACAAAGAAGAATTAAGAAGAATTTATGAGGTTATGAAGAGAGTATTAGCTAGAAGAAGGCATTGATTAAGTTAAATGAATTAAGTTAAATACAGTTGGAGATTCATTATTACTACAGTAATATAGTGACAGTATGAAGTTAATTCATTGAAGTAAGCATTCAATAATACAACTACAAGATCCAGTATATTTGAAAGTACGTTATATGGAATTTACAAGAATTTAAATTTATATATTTATATGGTGAGTGGAGATAATTAAGAAAAAACATATTAAAATTGTTGGATAACCAAGGCTTAGTAAGAAGATATCGAGTGGTGATAATAACTTTAATTTTGGAAAAACTTTAGGCGTTCAGTGATAGAAAGGTACCAAATTTTGTTAATAATTTAATAATTGTAAGAATTTCAAATTTTAGATAGATTGTTTTAAATTGATATTGCTTATATTAGATAGATAGGTTTGTTTCATAATAGTTATAATAAAGATAATTTACAAAAGTACTTACAAACTAATTCTTTGAGAACCGCGATAAAAACCATATACTTACATATATCATTCAAATTTACTCATAGCTCATACAGAAACAACACATCATAACAATTTTGTCGCCTAACGCGGGGCTCTCTCTACTTAAAAGAATTAGTTTGGGAAGGTAAGTGCTCTCATATAATTAAATTAATTTTCATTAAAATATATATATATATATATATATATATTATATATATATATATATATATATATATATATATATATATATATAATATATTATTATATATATATATATTTTACGGCATAAAGTGAACTCCGCCCATGTTAAAATTCAGGTTCAAGTGAGCTCCGTGGTCAAGTGGACACCGATATACGGAGCTCACATGACCATTCCATAATATTGGCTCTGTCGATTCGTTAAGATGTATAGTTTCATAATTCTTAATAAAATTTTGGAGCTCATAAGTACCCCTGTATCGTAAATGTATTTCGCTTAGTTCACGTGTATATATTATAGGGGTCGTTCAGATCTTTTTCACTGTATATTGGAACCATAGGAATATCGGTTTAAGTAAGCTCTGATAGTTTGGCAACTATGCACTTAGGCCAGCGTTCTTGATATATATATTTTATATATTTTAAACGGTTCATACGGACTCCTTTTCATACGCATTACAATATGTAATCTTCTTCTTCTTCTTGATGTGCCTATCCGTTATGAATGTTGGCGATCAATTGACAATATGTAATAGATATGTATAATACCAAATACCTGTTTTTGGTAGGTACCTGCTATTCTAAAAATAGCTTTATAAATACAAAAGGATTTCATTACCAAGTTGGACGTGTTTTTTCATATGCGAATATTTCCTAATGTATTTTGTTAACATGAATATGTCTTTTAACGTTTTCTTTAAGAATACGATTAATAAGAACTTTTAGTTAATCCATTGTTTTACGATATCTTGTATACAGCTTCTTTATTATTTTATTTCTGGTTTTATCTGTGTACTACATATAATTCTGGATAGGTTATCTTAAAATAAATATTTAAGTGCAAAAATAGATATTTTTATGTAAAAATTGGTAGTAGTGCACAAAAGAGGGAAGAATGCTTAATTTATATAAGAAGAATGTACCAGTTCACCAATATTACATACTTCTAAATGTTTTATCTGCTATTTAGGGGTAATATGTAATCAATAAACGTTGAGTTAGTGTCAAATTTGCAATAATCTTTGGTCAGTTTTTTCTCGATTTTAGTCATAAATTGAGCTGGTATTCGTTGAGTGGATGTTGCGATTCTAGACTTTGTATCTTTTTAGTCTCTAGCAGTCTAGCTACTTATCTTCGGATATTAGGTGAATTGATAGCTACGATATTGTAGAGCTTATGTATGGATGTGTGTGTGTGTGTGTGTGTGTGTGTGTGTGTGTGTGTGTGTGTGTGTGTGTGTGTGTGTGTGTGTGTGTGTGTGTGTGTGTGTGTGTGTCTTAATAATCGCTGAATTTGGCTGTCTAATTTATAGCTAAATCTACGTGTTAAATATGTGTTGGTGTCATCCATACTTGCAAGGTATATTCGGTAGCAGAAGCATAGAGTGCAAGCGTCTACGTTTTAAGGATGAAAGGATGCTTCTCATTTTTAGCTGACAAGTTTGCAGAGATTATTTTTCTGGTCCTCAGTTTCCTTTTTAGTTTTAAACAATGTTCTATGAATGACAAAGTGTGATACAAACTATCTTCAAGGTATTTATAGCAAGTCCAGAGTTTAAAATTTCATGACACTATTGGATGTTTAGATTTTTAAAAGCAATTCTGTTAGGGACATTAAAGCAGGACCTCTGACTTTTTCTGAGGTTTGGCTTAAAATTGATTCATAGTCTATTTTTATTGTGTTTAAAGTATGATTTAGATTTTTCTATACTTCAGCAACAAAAGTTTTTGGTTGTGCAACAATATCGATGTATCGTCTACATAATAAAAGTCCTAGTATTTACTGGTATGGGTTGTGTAAATATTATACAGTGTAGGTACCATTACGCTACCCCAAAGGAGACCGTTCTTCTGCGTTTTCCATCTGTTATTTTTACCATTAAATGATAGGAAAAAATCTTCTGTTGTGTAGGCATACCCGGACAATACAAGCCATTGTTGTATTTTTGATCCAAATTTTAGAATTAGTTTTGTGCTCAGATCTTTAGTCAGGAGCCGTAATATTGTTCATTAGGTATATACGTAGATAGCAGATCCAAGCTCAACACCGTTGAAAGATTCCCTTAGCTGACTGGTTTTGTCCCCTCTCATTTTAAGTTTTTCTTTTCTTGTTTGCCTATGTTTGGCCCTCAATGTGTTTCCTGCACTAGAAATACGTCACATTTGTGTTAACCGCATATGTCTGATAAAGTTAAGTAAAGGAAAGTACCTATCTTTATCTCTGGATATTCCCTTCTCTAATGTTTATAGACATAATTAGGATAGTTGGCATTAAAAAGGCCGATTTGGCCGATCTTTAAACCCTATAAAATATGGCTAATCTTTTACTTTTCATTAAAATTTTAATTTTACATACTGTTACTTTTAGACAATATTTCGATCAGATTTGTATAGTAATAAATGTAGTTAATATACAGTCTCTTTGTGAAAAATAAATGAGTTTGTAATATCGGTCACAACTCATATATGGATAATAAGGAAATAAACGGTTAAAATAGGTGTACAAAATTTTAACTACATATATCGGCGCCATTGTTCAGGAGTTGTGTTTATCTCAGATATCAAAAGTTACGTTACATGCATATTCCAGGTTCTATTTACGTATTTTCATTCCTAAAAAAGTATATTTATAATAAAGTCCTGAAGCTACCTTTAGATTCTATGAAAAGTAGAATCTATGGAAATTAGCAAATTAAAAAATAAAGACATAATTCTGAATGGCCAACTTGAGACAAACAATTCTCCCTTCCTTAACTTATTCAGTTACAAACTATAACGTGTAAACGCATACATCTTTTATTGTTAGAAAAAATTAATTTTTATCAAGTAACGGTCGGATCCATCACTTACTAAAAGAGTAGAAAATGACATGCTTATGCTTTAGAGTACGGCTACTTTAGTACAAAGTACCCTTTGCTTTTGCCAATTGCTTTCTCACTTTCTTAGCGATGGGCCTGGCTTTTTCTTATCAATAATGTTCTCGTTCGTTATAGTTATTCTAAGATATTCAGATTTCACTATATGCTCTACATTTGGTTTTATCTAATATAAATTTACAACTATGACGAAATTTTTATAATATTTTATGCATTGATACTAAACTGATATTAAACTGAGGATATAAAAATGAACAATAAGACCGATAATGACGTACATAGCGGAAACAAGAGCAGATATGGCGAAAACACAAAGACTGCTAGAAACAACAGAAATGAAAGTCTTACGAAAAATAACAAACTAAACTCTAAGAGAAAGAGTAAGAAGTGAAGAAATACGAGCGGGATGTGGTTTAGAGGAAATAAACGCGTGGACCAAAAGAAAAAAGCGGAATGGAATCAACACTTCGAAAGAATGACAGAAAATAGAATAGTACGAATAGCAAGAGACAAATCGCCAAATGGAAGGAGATCATTGGGACGACCGAGGAAAAGATGGTCAGACAACGTCAATTGAGGCTCAAAACCGAAGTAAAACAGGCATTAAGCCTATTTATAAAGAAGGAAGAAGAAGAAGAAGAAGATATTAAACTGGAGTAGAGCACTTGGTAGATAATATTTATTTGTTTTGAGTATACCTATTTTACAACATCGTACATAAAATAATAAATATTTGTGTGCTCAGTTTTTTGCTCTGAATTGAAGATTTTATCTCAAAATATGACTGTACTTTATACAAATATTATTATTTTCTGAGATACCGGTATAAATATAAATTTTGAATTTCGCAATGATTTTTTAAAATTATTTTCTTGTGACGTTATGTCAGTGTTTAAGAATAATGCTGGGAATAAGGTTAAATAGGTTTTTATATTTTATTTGACGTTTAAATATTTAAATCTGAGTTCATTTTTCGAAAAAACTATAAACTTGTGACAACAAATTGCTATATAACAGTACGAGGCAATATTCTTATGCTGTGACAAAATCATCATATTTGCTTTACATTGCCGTTTTTCCTGCCGTATCATATTTTAGCATAGTCTTCTGATTCATTTTATAGACAAGCGGTAATGGATATCCACAATTTGTCTAATAATATTAAGTTTTAAAAACAGCTGTGCTTTTATGCTCATTCGTTTACCTTTTGTAAAGCCACCTGAGTTATGAATAACTACTTTTTTGTATTTTTAGAAGACATACTTCTATCGGGCATATTTTAATGTGTGAATATTAGAAATTTATATAATCTTTTTGTATATATAATTTGTTTATTGATTTTACATTTTAGATAAAATTTCATAATTATAGTTCTCTTCCGTTTATTTTTTATAGTAATACATATACAAACCCAATTCGAAATGGGGAAAAACCAGCGAGTTCTAGATTGAACGTAGACATTCGTCTCTCTTTCTCCCTATATGTTATATAAAGGTCATCGTCATCATATAGTCAGAACGCAACAAGGTTCTATTACCTTTTCTTCTTTTTGTCTTCTCATTACTATTGAAAACTCAGCCACGTAAATGACGTTGTAAAAATTTATTTCCCTATTTCTGAAGTGCCTTTCCTGGGATAACTTTTTCAAGTCTAGTTCATTTGATTACTTGTAATTGATTTGATAATCCCTAACAAATAAGTTGTTGATTGTAGGTAGGATAGCATGTGATTGAACAGGGATGTGTTGATAAGATGTAGGTAGTCTCATTATTCCTAAATCTGACCATATGTTACTTCCCTCCTTCATTCGTGGACGTCCTAAGGGCATTTTTTTTCTCGATCCTCCCAATTTAGCTTGACAATGCAGTTATTAGAGAGCCTTTGGATATAGCCAGCGCAAGCTTGGCGCAACTTTGGCGTTGAGATTTAGTTTCTTGTACGACGTTGCTACCTTTGTATATGTGTTTGACCTTGGCATTAGTTCCGTTTGGTATTGGTTAGTACTCGGACCTATATAAGTTGGAAAATACTTCCGATGACATTTCTAGCAATCCTGATCTAATTACTACTTGAGTTTTACTTACACTGTTTTGACAGTGTTCTCGTCACATATCCACACAGTAGCACTGATTTAATTATCTTCTTATATATCCTGATTTTATAGATTCCTATTAGTCTTCTGGATTTAAAAGTGTTATAAGGGTTATAATATATACATCAGTTAGCTACCTAAATATTCATTTTTATTTCTTATGTGAGAACGTTATCTACGATATACTAAATACTGCAATGTTTTAAAATGATATGGGTTTATTGTAACATTATGCTCTACTCTATATCATCTTTTTTTGCATCTTAAAGGACATTTATTTAGTTTTTTACTGATTATCAGCAAATTTTTTTGGTGCTAATAGCATTATTTTATAGCATTCCAATATTTATTCTATGGATTAAATCTGGATAGCAAATAAATATTCTTCACTTTCTCGGAGAAATAATATTGCTACTAATTTCAAACCTATTTTAATACATGGATACGAGTAATAGCAAATGACTAAAGCAAGTGAGGAAGAACTCCGAATATTTGAAAAAAAAATAATAAGAGACAACGATTTGAACCTTCGTCGAAGCTAGATTTATTTAATTTCAGCCTAATCGCACCTAGTTTTTGTGCTTTTATTTATATCCAGTTAATATTAAAAGTGTAATAAATTGTTGTGATACCGTAAATAACAATGGAGAATAACAATGGAGAAAATCGGTAAGGAATTTTAATCTAATTAGATACTTACTTCAAAACAAGTTCATATTATTTATATAACCTGATGTCATTAAACAACGAAAATGGATGATGTTAATAGTTCAGTGGCGTCGAGGCCCCAAACGTTATTGACATCATATAAAACTTCTTCATATTCTGTAGCGTTAATCAATTCAATTCCAAAATTCCAATATCTACTTGCACTGTGAAAAATTATAGAACCAAGATATATACATTTTTTCATCATGAATTTCAAATCACCGTATTTGTATTTACCTAGCTAGTGAAGAATTAGAAAAAACTGTCATGAAGGCTGACAACGAAAGAATAACTATCAATCATCAAATAATTTATGCTCGACGCTTAATTACACCAAATGAAAGATTACTGATCTCTAATGTTTGTCCTAGTATTTATCACACTTTCATAGAATATGAACTTAAAAAATTAGGCCTCAATTTATTACCTTCAATTAATTTTTTACGAAGAGGTACAACAAACCCAGTATATAGATATATAATATTGAGCTTTCCAAGACATACATTTATCTTTCCTTTGAAAGCTACAGTAATTCCTCCCTCAATTGTCAGAAACCACGATCAAACATCTAATCGTATTTTCTTATCTTTAGAAAACAGATGTGTTACTATTGTAAAAAATCTGACCATTTTGTAGCAAATTGGTCATTCTGTACAAATCCAAATCAGAACTTTACAACAACAGTGCCAACTACTACTATAAATACAGTAGTTAATACTCTTCCACACATGACGTCCTGATCACATCAGCATCTTCAGTGAAGTCCTTTTCCTTACAATCCTCGACTATACCTACTTAATTAACTATACCAATATTAACTCCATCTCAAATATCACCCTTAACATTATTCCCATGTTCTCAAACTACATACACAGATAAAAATATAACAACTACCCAGTTATCAACAATACCTAATATTTCACAACCTCATATATCAATCCCAAACTATTCCTCAACACTTGCATAACCTATCAATAACATATCATTAAATACTGTAATTTAAAAACTAAAATTGCGTAGCCAAGAAAAAGTAGTCGTAATCCAAAGTGTTTTAACAAAGGTGAACGAATTATTAGCGTAACAGCTGTTTTGAAAACTAAATATTATGAGACGAATTGGGATATTGTATTACACAAATTAAACCGCTTGATTATGGTTTGTTGATTAAGGAAAATATGATATGACAGGAAAGACTAATGACTCTATAGCTAATTGCCACATAAATATCAATGTAACGCAAATCGTATGCTTTTGTATATAAGACAAATAATATTATATTCTAAATTATACCTATAGAGATACAAATAATAAAACAAACATAATAAACAACTATTATACAACATAGTAAATATTTATTTAGATAAACGTAAAGGTTTAAAACATGTTTTTTAATTCGCAGTAAAAGATTTATTAGAGTTTAGCACATAAGATAAATTCGTAACAAAATTCATATACCAGTAAATGGTACTCGTTACAGCAGCGAAGTAATTTTAGCAACAGATATGTAGGCTGACCTTACCCCTTGACATACAGCAACCACAAAAGAATCGGCGATAGCGCAAAGGGCAGCTACCCTTTAACCAAGACACGACTCTCTTGTTTGGCAGATAGCACTTGTCTCTTCGACGACTAGTCAGCCTTCACCCTACTGGATAGAACGACTGTCTTTGA
The DNA here is from genome assembly GCA_918026665.1 of Diabrotica balteata. Taxonomy (NCBI): domain Eukaryota; kingdom Metazoa; phylum Arthropoda; class Insecta; order Coleoptera; family Chrysomelidae; genus Diabrotica; species Diabrotica balteata. Next base: position 76,068,832 of record OU898281.1, on the reverse strand, counting down.
TGACTAAGCAGTCTTCATCATTACTGGATAGAATGATTGTCTTTAATTACTGAGCAGCCTCCACTCTTATTGGATGGAATGACTCTCTGTTAATGGGCTAATTATACGGGGAGAATTAAAACATGAAACATGGACGACGAAAAAACAAAATAAGAGCCGATTGAGCATCGCAGAAAGAAGAATTATTAGAGAAATATATTAACCTGTTATCGATAATATTACAAATCAATACAGAGTGCGAAACAACCGCGAACTAATTGATTATTATGACCAACTAGATAAAGTAAAAACATTAATAACATCTTATACGTAATACCTTGTAAAAATAATATTGTACATTTTTAAGAACGAACTCCTATTTGAACATTGAAGCGTCAAATAAATAATGTAGTAAATAATAAATATTGTGGCATATTTCTTTTATTCTATCCAAAAAATTTAAAAAAAAATAAAGTCAGACATATTGAGATGGATTACTGAATACTATTATAGCATACAAGTAGTTTGAGCTACCGGATATTTAAATACATTAAAACTTGGTGTGAACATTTTGGTTAAAAGAATAAATTTGATTTTTATATTACACATGTAGTTGACGTTTCTATCTCCAAATTCTTTTTTAGAGTTCTTTTCTAGACACGTACTAAACAAATTTTGTTTATATTGCAGTTTCTTCTTTTTGTAGTTTTAATAGTGATATGAGGATATCAGTTTGCTACATATACATAAAATACAAATAGACTGACTGTTGCAATACAGGTCCGTTTCCTCACTGCGACAGAGAAAACTGGCGAAAAGCAGTCCCTGCATCTCTTTCTAATTTACCAGGTTTATCGAACGCGTGACCTAAATGACCAATGAGAAGGTCACGTGGTCGATAAACCCGTCCCATTAGAAAAAGATACAGATATTGCTTTTCGTCAGTTTTCTCTGTCGCATTGCGGAAACGTGAATGTATGGCAGTATTCAGTCTATTTGTACTATATGTCTATGGTTTGCTACATGCATTTTCGCTTTTATCTTTTATGTGACAAAGTTATCAGCGATATCTAAATAGCTCCAATCCTTCAAAAGTATATGGTTTTATTGTTACATTAATGCTCCGGTGCTATAGTTATTGCTAACTATAACACCGTTTTTTTTTATGCTAAAAGCATTATTCAATATATTATAATGTGTAATTTCTCTGGCTGCTGACAAACAGAAGTTTTTATTAACTTTTCTTTAATATAATTATATATACAGATTTGTATTTTGATCTTCTCACGGTGCTAAAGAGCAAATGTAATAGTTTATTGTATTTTTCCATAAGATTTCTAGTTTTTCACTGTGTCATGGCTCCTCTTATTTCTTTTCCTACGATTTACATTAATTCATTTAATTATTATTTCTGAAATTTCAAGTTTATACACAATTTCTTTTGTTCCGCTTATTTATCTAAGATATGTTATTCATTCTTATCTATCTATCTATCTATCTATCTATCTATATAGGATTTTTACAGCTGTCGCCGCCTTCTTTCTTTCAGCCAACGTCTCCAGTCCTCTCTGTTCTGCCATTCTCCATCTCTAAGGTCTCGTTTAGGGGTCTACCTCTTTTTCTCCTTCCTATTGGGCTCCAATCCGAAATCATTGCTATCCACCTTGTATGATCTGTTCATTCTTATCTATAGATGTGCTTATTCCCTATCAATTATCTATCAATATTTGAAGTCTTTTTTTATTTGTTTTAGTCATTGTAATGATTCGCATCCGTACATAAAAATAGGTCTAAAGCTTGTATTATGCTCTAAACTCCTTCAGTGGTAGTATTACCAACTGCGATTATTGTTCTAAGATATTTAATGTCTTCCATACTTTCGAAATTGAAATTGTTGACTTTAACGTTGTATCTAGATTTACTGACGGTCTCTTATGTTTATGCGCTGGTATTTGGTTTTCACTTAGTTGAGTTTTACTTGAAACTTTTTTTGTGCTCTCTGGACTTTGTTCAGTATGTCGTTTACATATTTATAGATGTAATCATCAGCATAACTAGGAGCTGCTTTGTACCTTAGGCCGTTAATGGATTACATCGTAAATCGGCGCTGTTTCTATTTTAATAAATTGTTCTTTAATTTTTTTACTATTTAAATCGAGAATCTGTATTTTATTCGACTGTTTATTAAAGCAGAGTTTCTTGGGGCCAATTTCTCTCTGAAGGTTTTGTTTCCCGTATCAATATTACAACAATTTTGCTGGATGCCGACATAGGAAACCCGTTGGTATGTACATACTGTTTCGATATCTTTTTGTCTCGTTATAAAGTGAATATTAGTTTATTAGGAAATATGATATTGTTTTGCTTTGCTTTCTCAGACTGCCACCGTCGTACCTTCTGGTATTTGATATTTCAACCGTCAAGCAACAATTCCTATATGCATTAACTTAATGCTGATATCCTGCTTCCCCAATCAGTTAGCAGTCCCGAAACCAATAAAATTGCTACATTCAAGTTTTCTATTAAGCTGCCCAGAACTATAGGTACGCCTTATTATCTTACTGATGTTAGTGCTGCCCCTTATAAGTGAATAAAATATGAAAGGAAGGTTTTGGTAATTTAATAAGATCCTTGTGTTACAATATAATGTCTCCGAGAAAAGTAAAGTAATATCAAAAAGCTCTTCGGATTTATTCCATAGCTAAAGTGCTTATTAAACATAAAAATAAAATAAAAATTATATTAACAATTTATATTATAATATATTTAAAAACAGTAGCCAAATATTCTTGGAATTCCTCGATGACTAACCTGGTGGATATTTAAATAAATTTTAAGTTCTAAAATGTACCTGCTCTAAAATTTGAAAATCTACGACTAATACAACTACTGGCAACATCGCAGGAGCTTAGTTGTGTACGCTAAAAGCTGTATACGGATCCAAAAATGTTTTATCCAGTTACGGAGTCCACTTGATCCGACGTGTTGGTCGGAGTCTACATAAAGCGCTACTCAGATAATAATATACACGGCGTATATTCTCCTGGAGTTAGTATAATACCGTTTTAGTACGGAGCCCATATTAACCGCTAGAAGTATATATA